>JARHVA010002779.1:2187500-2197500 GCA_037957365.1 Torreya grandis | reverse complement strand
AAATATTAATGAATTGACATATGCTAAATCTAACATAAAACAATCTAAAAACAAAATTCAATTCTAACCAATGTGTTAAAACATTAAACAAACACTAATAAAATAATTAAACAAATAATGAACTAATCAAAATCATTTTAGGATGTAAAAGGGGTCATGTGAATTGGGACCGTGTATTTGAAAGATTTCCTATATTTCTAGTTTGCTCAGAGAAGTGTCAACGAGGTGAATGGGTCATCATTGGACCTAAAAAGTGACTTAGGCTTATTTGAAAGAGGCTTGTGCTTAAGTGTGAAGGCATTGTATTATAGATGAAAAGGAAATATTGTGTACATAATATATTTATTTGTAAGTGTGTCTTGGAGTGCGAGAGGGACTAGTAGTGTCTAGTATCAAAACTTATTTTCACCTACCTATATATGTGCATAACAATCTACCTTAATGAGAAATACTTATGTTAGAAGGACAATGAGTTAAGGTCAATTTTAGTAGTATTCATTCTTAGTGCATATGCATGTGTGTTTGTGGACTAATATTTGGTGTATTACCTCTATTGGTATAGGCTACATTCTATTCCTTTCTTCCCTTATTTCCCCCAAGTGACTAGTCTAGTGTAGTATGTGTACTCTCTATTGTGATCGATAGTCATGCAATCAACTTCCATTATTGCAATCTCATTTTTTTTAATGATTATCATGATATCTCTCATATTACAAGTCATACTATTTTGAAACTATTAAGAAATGTGTAAGCATGTAATATACCTATTAAAATTATATATTTATTATTTGATACATTTTATATAACTACCTAGCTAATATCTAGCATGGTTAGATCATCTACTCCAACAATTTCATCATTTCAGGAGCTAGTATTGGAAGATTCATTTTTTCATCAAGTTTCCTTCAAATCTTTTTTCAAAAAAATTTAGAACTTGAGATAAAATGAGATGAACATTAAAGAATATACTAAGTTTTATGGGTTCACTGTAAGATATGGACATGTAGAAGATGCTCCATATAAGGTGGCCATATATGTGAATGGGTTGTGTGTTTTCGTACAAGATGAAATCAATTTTATTAACATGATAATTATGGAAGAATCTTATTATTTTGCATTGAAGGCAGAATAATTTATATTAAGAAGATAACAAATGAAATTTAGAGGTAGAAGGAGGCCTCAAGAAGAAGAGGAAAAGGTAGTTTTGGTAGAATAAGACAAGATCATGAATACAAATAAATCCAAACACTAAAAATAAAATATAAATTAAACTAAGAGAAATAAAAATTTAAGAAGAGTAAAAATAGGAGTAAATTGAACTATCATTCTATATTTTACATTTAATGTTTTAAAGAATACTTATTTTCTAATTATTTTTACCGTAAGACTAACCTTATTATTTTTAGTGTGAATTGGATTTCACTTGAGTTCTTACACTATATTACAACATTATAATTAATAAATAAATAATCATATTATCGTATCATATTTATTATCACATCATAATTATTAATAATCATAACAGTGAACTTGTAAAAATAAATTATCTTATAAAATATTAAGCATTGTAATAAATAAATAAATAAATCATATATAAATAATCATTACTTTATGGATCATATATAAATTTTAATTCATTATGTTTAAAAATAATAAGATAATCATAATTAATTTATAGGCCTATTCCTAATAAGCAGAACATATTTTCCATTTCTCTCTATTTTTATATCTTAGTATTTGTATTTTATAGCCTTTCATATTTGAAAATATGCCCATAAAAATTCAAATTGAGTGGATGTACCTTGTAACCAAGATTTAAAAATAATAATTTTAGTTGGACATCACTAAATTTTAGCATAAAAAAATGATTTTAAATATTTAAAACACATGGAAATATTATTCGTGTCCCTATAATGATCCATGATAGATATAACGGTGGGATAATAATTTTTTTGCACTCCTACCTTCTTAGATGTGTTTTCTACATAAATGTGAATTTAAAATTCAAAAGAGATAATGATGCCACTATTGAGGAGTTCTAAAGACTTTCTCAATAATTATCTATCTTCTCCTTAAATGAATCCTTTCATTCGAAAACATTATCTCTTTGAGATAAAACAAATAAAAGAAGAAGGCCATGAAGCCGAAGGTGCTCTAATTCGGTTGCATATTAATTGGTTGAAACATGGAGATAAGGTTTCCAAGTATTTTTTCAAAAATTTAACTGATTAAAACTAAACTTATCAAATTTGGGATGTTAATATTAATGGATACCATTTTAAATTTCTTCTTGACATTAATATTATTGAATTCATTACAATAAGGTTTTTCAATCTTAAGCTTTCACTTTTTAGAGAGATGTTTTCTTAGATAGATTCAATGAATTTTTTCCTTGGAGTCTTTCCCATTACTAAAATGTGTCATGCGATACACCTATATATATTTATGAGCTTCAAAATGTAATTAATAAAATGATCCATGGTATGGTGTGTAGTATTGATTCTTTTTCTTATGAATTATAGGAAACCCCATGGGAAATGGTTGGCCTTAATTTTCATAAAATATAGTGTCAATATCTACATTGTAGGTCCCTTGTAAATATCATTAATAATATTAAAAATAAATTAATATAAAAATATAGGGATTTCGACCTGATTACTAGTTAGAGACTCATCATTTTTCTCCTTTTTTTCTTAAAATATCATTCATGATTTCATTTCTCTCAAAACTCAAAGTTTGCTTCCCATTATTGAACTCCTTTTTTAAAAACTAACCTAATTTAATTTAAGGTATATAATTAAAAATTTAATTGTAGTTTAGGATGGTATGGAATGGAGTCACACTTCTTATCGAAATGGTTTTCTATTTTTTTAAAATTATTTTTGATAATGATAGGATCACATTGAATTCTCTTTTCTCATTACTATGATGGATTATATATTATTTGATTATAGGTTTTATAAATATGTTTTTAATATTTTCAAGTATTATTCTACCCATATAAGCATTAATGTTCATTATTCCAAAGCAATTTGGGATGTTTGAATCCATCAAACATGATTTCCCACTATAAATTATTCAAATGCCATTCTAAAATAATAGTAGGTGGTTAAAATTATTATAAAATACCTTAAAACATTGTGTCATACCTTAGGATCAAATATCCAATTATATAAGACTAAGTGATAGACAAATTCCATTAAAACATTAACCTGTTTTGCTTTTCCAAGTAAAATAAGATATTTATTATTATGCAAAATTTATATGTTTTAAAAATATCCTTATTCTTTCAATACTCTATGGTTAATATATGAAAATATGTGGTGTAGATATTGGAGAATGATATTAATTTACGGCTCAAAAAACCCATCTTTGCATCTCATATTTTTTCCAATGGTGTCATTTCCACTCATGTATATTACTATTCTAGAAATAATCTATCCAAGGGTGTGTATAACGAATTGGAAAAACTACTAAGTGATTTTCTTTAAAAAAAACCCTTAAAGGATGCTTTTAAAAATATGAATTTTGACCTTTTTTTTAAAAAAAAAGGATACATACATGTGCCTAATTTTTATAAAACATTGATGACCATGGTGTGTGCTAAATAGCTTCTTATAGCCATTGAATCATATTAATATTTTAAATTAATTCTTAGACATTACATTTTGGCTATAAAATTATATAAAATGTACTCCCAAAATTTGTTTAGTTTTTATACCTTCCTCATTGTTCTTATGATTATAATAGTGGTAAAGTAATTTATTTGTCAAAAAATTTAGAAATCATGGGATCGCACCAAGTCTTATATTATGTGGAAAGGAGATAGTTTTTGAAATTAGATTCCTATTAAATATTAATTATATATCATGATTTCATGTGAATAGATTTTATTTTTTTTATTTTTTGAGATATCCCATGAAAAAACACTCATAATTTTATGAATGTCGTATTAGACATTGGCGATTTTTTTAACTGACACACTTAAACATTTATATCTTGCCCTAATTTCAAGACAAAATCTGATATCAATAGTATACTATGACTCTATTAGATAAATTTAAATACTTGTCCAAAATTTTATCTTATTTTAAGTTTAAAATAAATATCCTCCTCAATGATAGATAGATTGGAGTTAGAATTTGAATAGACATTTTCTTAAAAAACAAGCCTATTTAAGTTATAAATGGATCTCTGCCAATATGGTGCTTTATTAATTGATGGTTATGTGCAAAAAAAGGGGTTGAAAATTGGGATATAATATGTTATGTTTTTACTAAAAGTAGAGATACTTGAACTTGGAAGAAACATTTCAAATATTAAACATAAACTTTTAAAATAAACTAATAATATTAATAACTATACCATTTCAAGTGTAATTTATAAACTATTAACTTATTTATAAATTCATGGAATTCAAATAAATAAGATAAAATATTCTCAAATAGGTACACCTATATTTTTTTAATAGGTGATAGTAGGCCCTATTCTCTCCATGTTTTGATATTTGTTGAATTACCTTTTTAAAATGATTAAATTGATTAGATTTAAATAAAGTTACAATGATATTAGCTTATTTTTATATTTTTAATATATTTTTTAAGCAAATTATTTAACTAAACAAATTGACAATTAAATATTCCACCTTTCTTACTCCCCCTTACTCCCACACCTTCCCCTCCCTTTTATATAAAAAAATAGAGAAAACATTTTTTTAAATGAATTTTTATATAAATAATCATATCTTTCTGCCATATCATTTTATTATAATCTTTTGTGAACTTTTCAAAATATAAATTAAAAAATAAATATAAATCTAGGGTTTGTGTAGAATCCTATGTTTTATCTTTGGCATTTTTGCAACAATAGCATAGACATATTTTGACATGTGTATATATTATACAGTTGTTGAAATCTTGAGTATAATTTCCCTCTATATCTATAGCCATCTAATTCCTTACATGCCTCTATTCATGTGCTTCATCTATTCAGTCTCAGTTAAACCTATATAGTAAATTTCTAAAATCTATAAAAACTATCTACATCTTTCAAATCATTGTTTTACACTTTCAAGACAATACTTGTAATCTTATAAAATGCTAGTTACCATGGGGCTCACCCTCTACCAATAATGTCCAAGTCAATTCATTGGATGTTATTAAATTTAATAATTTTTCATTAGGTTTACCTGGATATGTTTTATAAGAAGGTCATAATATAATTAATATAGAGTTGTTTGTGAATGAAAATCACCCCTAAGGTCATTTTTCATTTCAAAATCACTGAATAAACATTTAGGTGTTATTGGTAAACCACTTATCACTGTCAATATATATTATTAAAATACTATACACATCTTAAAAAATTAAATAAATAACTTAAATACATGTGGTTTGATTACTCTTCAGAGAATTTCAATCCAGTAATTCTAATCCACTTAATGGGGATTTGTTTGCATTTATCCAATAAATTATATTAAACCCCTTTAAAGTAAATATTATGGGTCAAATTTAAACAATAATTTGGAAGGAAGAGACAAAATGAAGTCATTTTAGTGTAGGATAAAATATATGTGCACACACAAAATAACATTATAATTATAGGTGTAGGGATGATAGAGATATTAGAGACCAATAATTTTCAATGACACTTTTTGTAATCCTTATCAATTCCATATTTGTATGTGTTTGAATTCACCTACATTTTCAAGGCATTTTTTGAAATCTTGTTTCAAATTAAAAAAATATTAGCCATTGATGATGCATATGTAAAGAATTCATAAATTCATTAACGACTTATGTGAGTAAAAAAATAGGTAGGATTACTTAAGTGCATCTTCCCTATCTTTTTTTTCCTTTCAAATAAATTTACTATAATATTTAGAAGCCCATTTTAACATAAATCAATTTGTTTAATTATATATTTTACATAGTAAATATAAGTTTATGTTTTCAATATTTTATAATCTCTAATTTTAAAAATAAATAATTCTTTTTCAAACATAATTATTGCTTAGAATGAGAATCCCTAAGTTTTCTTTTACATTAGACTTTGATTTTTTTTAATGTTTCATATTTATCCATTATTTGGGTTTAAATTTAGGTTAGTGTTTTTATCACCCATGAGCTAAAAATTTGTATATCTAGAGTTTTTATCCATGGTGTTTAAAATTATGTATTTCATTCATCATTTGTCTCATGCATTCACATTTAAAACATGTAAAATTGATAAATTAAAACTTAACTAAACTATGGATATGATTATCAAATTAAAATCCTTAGATTCCATTGACAACACATGTTCAATGAATTATGAGTTAGACATCTCATTGGTAGTTTTTTTCTAGTATATTTCTTATCACAATGATAATAAAGTTATCATATAATAGAATGTTTATAATGACAAAGTTAATTCAAGCAAAAACAGTGTATTTTTAGATGATGCATTATAATATATCCATTTATGCACTTTGAGTAACTACTTCATCATAATTTGAAATTAATAAGAGTATTAACCCAAATTGAGATTAAATAATTTGAAATAAATCAATATGTTCAAAAAAAAAACTTGAAATGATAAGAATAAATTCAAAAGTACCAAATTTGACAAAACACAATCAAATAGAAGAATACTAACTATGAAAAAAATAAAATACTTGGTGATTTTCTATATGTGCTTTGAGTGTATGAAATTAAATTGTGTCTAGAACTAATAAAATCAAACATATTTTTCAAGTGTCACATAGAGCATAAGTTAAACTACTGAGGGATAATAATTTAATAAAGGGTTCATGATTGAATAACTAAATTATTTTATACTATTTGTCCCCTACCATTAAAAAGGGAAATCAATATAATATCATATTTAGTAGCTTAAAACACACATGTACAAAAAACATTGACCTTCATATGTGCATAAATGACCTACAAATAACTTATTCAATATTGAAACCCTAATATGTATTAGAATATATTAAAATGAGAAAATATAAAATGGGGGTGCTTAATGGGTTAACTAACCCAAATCACCCCCATGATGATTAATTACCACCTAGGTATCCAATAATATTAAGATTTAAATAAATCCCACATAGTTATCCAACATAAAATGTTTTGTTAAACTATGCTCAACTAACTAATGTATGAATTCAAAGATGTATTGAATAGTTGATAGTGATTTACTTTGGATTGGATAAAATTGGCTCTTTATTATTTTAAATAACACTTCAAATGATTCGAATTAGTTTTCAAAATAATATGGAAACATTTCTTGATTTCCAATAATGTATGTGTCTCTCAATATTTAAAATTCAAGTTATTTCTAAGTGGTATAATAAGTGATTTATATGTTCCCTTACAATAATCCCATTCATACATATCCTAAATATAAAAACCAATCTATAATGGAAGTTCCAAATTTTAAAAATGACCATTACTAGGGTGAAAGCTAAGATATACCAATGTAAGGGTTAAAAGCAAAGTCTTATTTTAACTAGGCTTACAACCTCCTAGCTTAATTTTAGTACTCAACTAAGATTATTTATTATTTAAATATGTTGAAATAGGGTTTGTATACCTTATAATTAGGCCCATGTACTGGTAAACTTGGATAATTCTCTCTCCAATGGATACCATCCTTAAAACCACTTTGAATGATTTGAATATATACTAACATACCTCTCCAAAAAAATTATTAATTTTGGCTAATTCAATTTGGAGTTATAGAGGTTTAGTCCTTCAAAACCTTAACTTAGGGTATTTTAACCCTATATAGGCTGAGATATCAAATTCAAGACAAATTCAAAGTTTTAGATCTAACTTGAAGTATATTTCATTTTTTAAGACTCTCCACATGTACGCTTTGTAGCCTGATAAATCTAAAAAAATGAAAACAACTTTTCTTGACTACATAAACCTTTTAATTTCTCTTGAATATTGTAACATGAAAGAATACTATTTATAAGTGAATAATATGATTCTAAAAAAATAATAACACTCATTTAAGTGTAATCTCATATTTAATGTGAAGCATGATCTCATTAGTGTAGTATTTCATTGTTTCTTAAATGCAAAATATGTTACACAGTCTTGTATATACACTATTTTTATAACTTATCTTCTTTTTATTCAAATATTGGAGTTTATTTGTGTTTATGATTTTTTTTTATCCTTCGAATGCAACTATCTCTCTTAAACTTCTCAAAATTTTGTTCAAAACTCTTAAACTATCTAACTCATAAACTCAACCTAAATTTTAATCTTAAGTAAGTTTTAAAAGGTTAATTATGAGGTAATACATTTATAATATTCAAAACTATGTCTTAAGATATAATTTAACCCATAATATAATGATCATGACCTTTTATTATAGTATAACATGAGAAATACTCTTCACATATCCATTAGAAATTTAAATTTTCAAATAGACAATTTTGGTAGGAAAATCATTGCTAATCTCAAATTACCAAAAATTTTAAATTTATTGATTTGAAAACCTCATTAGTGACTAAAAACAACCTCCTCAACCTATTCATCCTATTCAAGGCCAAAAATTTAGAAAAAAAATGTATTAATAAACATATGCACCCCCATCAACCTCACTAAGTTCATAACATTTTCACGAACTGATGTTCATGAGGTTTTCAATACTACTCCCAATAAATTACCTATCCATAAAAATTTATAGGAAAACTTATTTTTTATTATTATCCTATATTAATATATACCTATACCACATTATAAAAGTAATACATCTTCTTTTCAATCTCTTTACTTTGTTTCTCTCATATATGAACATGTTGAACTAAACCACACTTATGTCATTTGTTTTACATCTTCTCCATTATTGTATCTGCATATAAAAAACACAAATTATGGGAGTCAAGATCTCTCAAAAATAATTATTCAACCACTTCATCATTCCTCAAAAACATGTCGTTAAACTCTTACCCACTTATAACTTGTTGTTCATGGTCTCCATTAACACCATGTATTATTCAATGCTCTATATCATCCATCTCAAAGGTTTTCTTCTTCTCATATGTATCTCTTATTTTGACTCCTTTACATATATTATCTTCCACTATTGTATTTATGTATATGTTATCTTGTACAAGTTCTATCTCTAATTTTTTTTTCATAAAAACATGCAACACTACTCGGATGCTCCTTTCATTAATTTGTAGCTCTTAATAGCTTCCATATTATTTATACAAATCTATCTCATCAGTATTCTCATTCATGATAAATCCTTCCTCTATGGGATGCTCACAAATTTCTTTCTAATTTATATTTTTAAGAATAACTTTTGGATCCTCACATGAGAACTTCACTCTCTTGTTGTCCTTCAAGATAGAAACATTGTCCTCATTTACATGCCTCTCTTTTCTACTTTTCAAAATATATTTGAGATGATCATATGAAAAATTCCTTCTTGTATTATCTTTCATGAGAACTTACTTTGATTGGATACCTTTATATAATAACTCATGTACTTTATTTTCGATCTCTTCATTCTCCTTAAGGGTTATTTTACAGGCTACATTGTTTTACAAACTAACACTTAGAATGAAATACATATAATGTCTTATTCTCTTCATTGGTGGAAACTCATTAATAAAACCATCAAGCACTATATCGACATACTCATCTAATAAATTTTTATATTTTAATGTAAAATCAGTCAACATAGTATCTATTATGACTATCTTGCACTTATAAATCAATGCACAATTAAACTCTTCTTCTTTTATTAGCTATACGAATTCCTTTCCACTATTTAAAAACACATTAGTACAATTTTGAAATT
Organism: Torreya grandis; assembly: GCA_037957365.1. NCBI lineage: Eukaryota > Viridiplantae > Streptophyta > Pinopsida > Cupressales > Taxaceae > Torreya > Torreya grandis. Next base: position 2,187,693 of record JARHVA010002779.1, on the reverse strand, counting down.
CACTACCATATTTCAATGATGTAAAACTATGCTTCTTACCATCCTTATCCAATGCATAGTTGTCACTCCTTACATCATGTATAGCCCTCATATCAGACTACCAAGGTCTACCCAACAACACATGACAAACATCCACAGGTATAATGATAAAAATTAATTCATCCTTGTGGTTACCAATATTAAAATCAAATTG
>JARHVA010002779.1:2145000-2180000 GCA_037957365.1 Torreya grandis | reverse complement strand
AACCAAGTGAAATAAGACTCAATCAAATAATTAATCAAACCCTAAAATTTAATATTCAATTTATACACAAATAAAATCACCAATTTGTTTATTTTGATGGGATTTCTCCTCCCATAGGGTTAAATTGCTTATCTTTACACTGATTTATAAATATAATAAACCATTAGAAAAAAACCCATACACATTCATTCTATCAACTATATAAATTGAATACAAAATCATAGAGTAAATTAAAAGGACAAACCCTATCTCATAATGCCCTAAAGTAGACTTTCTCATTTTTATACAAATAGCCCTCTTTTTTCTCTTTCCTTTATCAACCTAACCACTATCCAAAAATACAAAAATCTATTCTCTTGTATTATTTTCTTCCTCTCTACATGCATTACAAAAAACTCTAATATCATGCCATTCCATTCTCTATCACTATAAGAAAGACTCACCATCAAACCATAACTTCTTAGCATGCCTTCCTTATCTCCTTGCTTAACCATTGAACTAATAGACTTCTCCATTATTTTATCTAATTCATATTCAAAATCTCACCATCATAGTTTTCATGGTTTGAATGACCAGTCCACAAAACCAAATGATGCTTCTATAATTAGGGTTTATGTAATAAGTCAATTAACATAATAATTATGTTTTAATAAAAGTATCTTGAATGTCTTTTTCCACTTAAACATAGAATTATCAAAACTAAATATTTATCAAAACATTTAAATAATCAATGCCACATACATAGGTAATCCATTGTATTTAGGAGTTAAGTCATCCTAGGTACCTTTGATATAGGCTAGATTAAGTCTAATAAAATCATCTTACTATAAGTTCGAACATGAAATTTGTTACCATGTCATATATATTCATGTTATAACAATACATAAGTTGAATGTTGTAGGTACATACCTGTAAGAGGTTATTAAGTTAACATAAAATAATATCATATATGATCATGTATAATTAAAACATTTCATAATGGTAACCATAAAATATTCCAACAAGTAGTAATAATTCTAATGATATTGATTAACTTTGAAACATGAATCTAAGCAATATCAACTCATACAAACATGTATTGATCAAACACAAAGAAATCAAATTAATCATGTATAATATAATTCTAAGTGATGTGTGTTGGGTTAATTATCTAGTCTCAAAACCTCCAACATTTCTATTTACATCATCCTCTTTGATGATACTCTACCTCCATATCTAACAAAATATTAGAATTTCTCCTTAATCCACCTCAAAAATACAACAGGTGGTTAGCATGTAACCAAAATAACCATTATAAATGATACTAAAGCATAAAATTATTGAATAAACATAACCCACTTGCATATAAAACACAACTAGAGCTAACCAATCATGTAATGAGTTACACAAAAAATCATAATATGTTTGTCCATACATCAACATAATGAAAAATAGTTTGCTACAAGAGTTTGAAATAACATCAGCCCTATAATAAATGTTTAATAAGAAAATCATGTTTAGTGAGGAAATTGGGATGTAATAATTTGAGTGATTATATTTCCCTCCCTTAATTATAAAATATAAATTACAAGAATTAAATCAAAGATTTACCTGAGTATGAAAAACACAATTTAAATTTTGGAAGAAAACTCAAATCATGAAAGGAGTTCCACATAATATCTTTAAATGGTGCAAAATATTTAATTTCAATAAATTATATTGAAAATTTAAATGTATGTTGAATTTTAAATTGCATAAAAGGACAAGGAATAATTGCTCTTGTATTTTTGAAACCAATTTTACTCTTGTAAATTTTCATGGAGAAGAAACTTCCCTGAAGCATTCGATAGTTGGCTTTTCCCATGATGTACATGGAATGAAATGGTTCCTTATAGCCAAACCATCGCAAGTCTAGTATGAAAAAACACAAACTTGAAGTGAAATAGTATAAATAATTAGAACCCTTGATTGATTATGAAACCTCAATTTATTTTGTGTGTGTTTGTAATCCTAAGACATTAAATGGGCTAGAATCTACTATATATTCATACAGTTTAAAACACAAGGTCACTAAACCTCCAAGCTATGTATTATACATTTTAATTAAAACATCCACTCTAAATGACTATTAGATTAAATTTTCAATGTCTTCCTTAGTTCATGAACGAACTATCAAAAGAGAATGGATAACATTCATACTCCTACAATTTTTGTAGATAGAAAGTAATATTTAAATTATGGCATGAATCTATATCATACACCCAGTGATAAATGTATAATCTATAACCATATGTAAATGTAAATTTGGGAATTATATTCTAAGCTTTTACATGAATTTATACCATGCAACAAAAATTGTATCATTTTTTTAACATGTTACTATAATGCAAGTGTATATGTATCAAATATTCTTGCATATTCTATACAAATAACTAAATTTTATATCATTATAAATTTTTTGGAACTATATTTTATACCAAAAACATTTTTTTCTATTTAATAAGATTATCTCATGTATGAAAATTCCACTGAAACATACCTTTTTTGAGGTGAGACAATTATCATCCTTATATTCAATCATCTCAAAATAAAATTTAATTGTACCATGGTATTAAAATGTATGCATTGAATAATTTTAGCATATTTAAAGAATATGTCAACATAGAAAATTATATACTCATTGAATTAAGTATGTAACATATGAAGAAAGATCCATATAAATGTATCAATGAAGATCAAAGTATTAAATTGTAATGGAACCATAATCAATAGCTAGTGCTTGATATGGATCATGATATTCAACAGACTTAACAAGTTCAAAAATCACACAAATAAAATAATTAAAATTTCATATAATATGTCTAAGTGATGCATGTAATGAATATGTTCAAATTTTGTATAATTAAATATTTCACATACAAGTCCAAGTTATACTCACATAAAGACATGAATAATGCCCCAAACAATGGACATGTTCCGGTTTTCACATAAACCAAAAGGGTGAGGACCATAAAAAATTGACATATTCAAATGTCACACATACATAAATAGAGAAACAAAATTTATTAAACTATTTTAAGGTAATAACATCAATGGAGTATATAACTAGAAATATAGTCTACACCATGTAAATGTAATGTGATCATATCTTAGAAAATACCATATCCATGTACACGGTTTAAGATATACATGTTAGCATTACATTTGTAAATATTATATATCTTAATAATATAGAGTATTAAAATGATAACACATATAAATATTATCAATTATAGATAAGATGCCCCTATTTTGAAATGGCTACTAAGTAGAGGTGAGTCCATCATCTTAGTCAAGGTGAAATATGTATGTTTTCCATAACATTCATAGGGAGTATTGAAATGCATGTGTCATTAAAACAAAAAACAAAAAAAAAAACATTATCTGCCTATCATAAGATAAATAACATATAAAAATTACATACATTATTTCTCTAGCCATGCTCATTATTAATTTTGGATTTCTTAAATATTCTAATTTTTTTCCGTTAGATATTTGATTTTTTTGTACTTTTTACCTTTTTAAACTATAGTCAAATAAACTAGTGATAACCATGGTTTATAAATTTGAACAAACTAAAATGATTTAAATAATATGAAAAATGTGTTAATGTGAACTATGCATTGAAATTGATGACAAGGCTATGCATGATCAATATGTCCCTGCATCATATATTAATGTAACTAAAATCATGTGGAAAAAGGAATATATATGAAAAGTGATGATATTATATTATGATATCATCAAATGTGTGCTTTTAAATTTATGTAATGTGCATGTATGATAATCGTAACACATAATTATAAATATTTTACATGAATAAGTATTGTATTTTATGCTAAAATTGAGTGAAATATAGATTAATTGTATGTATTAAGGCTCTATGTTCTTGTAATTTTATTTTAATTTGAGTTAAGGTATAGGACATGCTCAAAAATATCAAGACAGTAGTGTCAATTAGTTCTAAACCATACTGGTCAATTTTTCCCTTGATTATAAAATTCAATTTGGTTAGTTAAGACTATGAAAACAACAAGATAAATGGCACATGATAGTAGTATATAATAGTATTTTAGATTGTTCAAATATGTAAAGTATAAAATAAGACCCAAGGGGATGAAATGTCATTAAGATCCAAGGGTTAGAGAAATTTTATCAAATCAATTCCATGTAAAATTAATATAAGAATAACATGATGATATAAACAATAAGTTGTGTATAATATTTGAATATACAATTTCAAAAATATTTAAATACACACACACACACACACACACACAAAAACACACACACACACACACACACACACACACACACACAAACACACACACACACACACACACACACACACACACACACACACACACACACACACACAGAGAGAGAGAGAGAGAGAGAGAGAGAGAGAGAGAGAGAGAGAGAGAGAGAGAGAGAGAGAGAGAGAGAGAGAGAGAGAGAGAGAGAGAGAGAGAGAGAGAGAGAGAGAGAGAGAGAGAGAGAGAGAGAGAGAGAAGAATAACATGATGAAATAATCAATAAGCTATATTCAAATACACAAGCGTGCGTGCACGTGCGTACACACACACACACACAGACAAGAATGTTTTTAAATTTATAAAAAAAATTCAATTGTAATGTGATAACCAGCAATATCATTGAGCATATGTCCATATGTATGTTATGTATCATTAGCTTGTACCAATATTTTAAATAAATATGATCCTTATAATAAATTTAATCATCATCTTCATAGATAAATTATTTCACATATTTTTTTTATGAAATTATGATATACCATGCATATAATTGATTTAAATTTATATGTGGAAACAAAAAACACCATATATCATAATTATCTTCTTCACTTTTTCTTTTATTGAGTATGTTCATAATTTTTAGGATCTAATATCTCATTTTAGAACTAGATAAAAAAACATGTATCACTATTTGGATACTATTAAGGGTATTAGTTTAATCTTTAACTTCTTGAATTGAAGGTGTAACCCTAAATTATTTAGTGTGGAACATATGTTGTTCCTATATTAATGAATCACTAGAAATAATATTTGTACCATTATAAGTTTTAGGAACATTTTTTTCTATAAATTTATTCATGAGAAAGATTTTCAGAAAGGTATTTTAATGATTATATTGAGTTTGTTATTATAAATTCAATTTTTTTAATTTTTATTTTAGTAACTTATCTTGATGTAAATTTTCTGAGCTTTTATGTCATCAATTTTCTTTCTTTTTTTTCTTACTTGCATTTGTTATTTATGAAATATGAATTCTTGATGTGAGTGTATTAATTAATTTATCTATTATACGATCAAAACTATCAATGACAATTTGTATTTTTTATTTATAACCCAAAAAAATATCTATACGATTCCGATGAACTAAATGATATGCATAATATTATTTTATTTTTAATTCCTTAGAGGATGCATAAAAGGTAATGTAATCAACTTGTTTTGAATAATTTATATTAAAATCTCACTTGATTTCCTATTATCCTTTTGAATACTTTTTGAATCACTAATTGTATATGTGTGTTGTTGTTCATCCCATATTTGAGATGATATATATTGAGGAACAAAATTGTTAGATGAAGATTAAAACACATGATTATCACTAGTTGTTTTGTATTTTTTTGTGTCTTTGATATTATTTTCTAATGATGTTCTCCTTGAATTGAAATATTTATTTTTCTTTTGCATCTCTTATATGAATTATCTCATAGAGAATATATGAAATTGAGGGACTTCACAAGTAGAAGCCTTATGTAATTCTATTTGAATATGCATACAAACAAACACAAAAGGATGTATGATAGGTGGATAGGGTTGAGGAATGATGTTTAAGAATTGACATTATAAATAATGCCTTAAAACATATTTAATATATGATTATCATCAGAGATTAACCTTATTTGGTTTCAATTTTGGCTCTTTAGGCTTATCCTAAGTCTCTTTTATGTGTTATTTATTATTCCTATTGATAAACTTTATCTAAAATTTATGAGGTGTCTCTCACCTTCATTATCCACTTGTAGGATTTGGGATTTACTTTCACAAGTGACTCCTTATTCCACATGTCACAAACATACGTGTACTTAATTTGGAATAATAAATTCATCACACACTAAGGAGACATTTTAATATAATTATGGGATTTTTGTTAGTCCCTTATCCTTCCTCTTAGTTTATTTAAAGATCCCTCTCCACCTCTCTTATACATCAATATTAATTTATAAATCTTGTGCTTCCTATTTTGGCTCGAGGCCACTATTCTCTTATTCTTCATATTATATTACTTGTGGATAGATTATTTAGAATCCATCTAGTATATTGTGAGGCGTTTACTTATTTGATGGTTTTCTACTTCTAAATTCTTATCTATTATTTATTAGCGTAGTTTCACAGTCAAAATATTATTAATATTTTAGTTTGCATTTAGTTGATCTATGTTTTTTAACAATATTAATGTGATTTTGATCTATTTTCTATTATGCTATAAAAGCTATGAATTTTCTAACATTGATTTGTGAGTTGTGTAGCATTTTTTAGAAGAATTTTAGTTTTCTTTTTCAAGTCCATCTTATTTTTGGTATTTTTAAAAAAAAACACTTTCCCCCCCCTCTAAATAGAAATTATAGGTCCCTATTAAGGAGATTTTTATATCATTGTTTTGGTATTTGTTTTAGAGTCTCTTGACATCCATGTGAATTTTGGTCTCTCATTCTTGTTATTTATCTTTTAAAAACTCAATTATGATTTTAGTTAATTAACTCATTCAAATTTAGAGATTAGTAGGGCTTTTTATTCTAATTATTGTTGTGTTTTGATTAGATTATTTTTGTTTTTAACCTTATTTCTAGTTAAATTTTCCTGTATGGCTTGGATTTGATTCTTTCTTTCATGGCTTTCTCTCTTATATATCACCACTTCAAAGGTATTATGTTTTTTTACTAAGATTTTCCATTGATTAAATATTGAAGTTAGTTTACCTCTATAACACCTTATTTTGAGCTTATTTTACTTCTTCTTTACCCTATTTTGAGTTCTACATTTTGGTAAGCATAATGTTAATTAACTTCACCTATCTCTATGTTGGTTTTTATCTAGACTCACCTTTTAACTTGCCAAACATTATTGTATTTTTGTTTTCTAAATGTGAATTTATTTTTCCCTGTGTTTATATCTTTTTATGTTTTGATTTTATCTTCATACTCTTAGTTGTCTATTCTTCATTATTTTTAAACATGTATTCCAGTGTTATCTAAGTTATATTTTTCCCCATTTTCTTAACCTCTTTCTATGTTCTTTCTATTTTAAACCATATAGATCATCACATTTCTCTCTACTTTTATATTTTTGTATTACTCTATCTAAGAAATGTATTTGTCTTGTAATGTATTTTATTTTGTTTATTTTATTTTACTATTTGCTTGGCCTTTTCTGGGGTTTTAACTTATTTATGTGTTTATTTTTAAATTCATAGTGAATTTTTTAATGCCTTATTATATCAAAGCATAGTTACTCACTGTCTTTTATTAAAATCAACATAATCCTTGTAAAGTGATATCAGATATTTTTATCAGATCTAGGTTATTTTGTAATTATGTTCTAATTTATATTTGGTGTTTTTAATTCTATTTCCTTCTCATTTGAAAATCTATAGAATACATATTTATCTTTTAAAAATTAAATAATTTTATCTTTAACTTAATAATTTATAATTCATCAAATATAACACCTTGTTTTATATGCCTGATGCCTTATCTCATAATAATGATTTACAATGTTGAGAATTTGCTTGAAGTTTTCAAAAAATAAAAATAAACAAATTTCATCTCAATTCTTGTCTTGAGCACATACCTTAATTTTGAAGTGGTTTTTCTTCATCCCTTTTTTATGAATAAGTTTTTTTTTTGTTATGAAATTCACAAAGGGGAAATAAATTTTTTTTTTATCATTCCTACATATTCCATTCAACAACTAAAAATTGAAATTATTTATCTTTTAAGATCAATATTAAAAAATTAAAAAAAGATCAAACAAATTTGTTTTACTCTTTTGATAAATGTATTAAATATTTTCACACTCATATAAAACCAAAAAGAAATATTGTCTTAAAATTTTAATGTTTTAGTTTTTGGTGATTTGGTATGGTCATTCAGTTACAAGTTAATTCCAATTAAATTAATTAATAATATATTTTTTCCTAAAGCATAAACATTTTTTAAGATATTATCTTATTTTTTAAATTAAATAATTTTCAAATTCTTAATTACTAATATTAGGATTTAGTTTATTTTTTATTCCATTCAAATCTTCGTGAAATTTACCATTCTCAAATTTCATTACTTTTTATTCTTAATGACATGACATTTAAATTATCCATGTTTCTTTAATTTAAGAACATTATATAAAATATTAAATTAAAAATTGATGAAATCAATGCTATTAAGAGTCAAGTTCAATGTCAAAACTTGAATATTAATATTATCTAAAACTCTTTGCAAGAGCATGTATAGAAAATACAAACATATTTTTATGATTTCAATTTTAAACTTGAATATTTTATAGAAGATCATGCCCCTAATGATGAAACATGTTATGATTCTAGAAAAAACTCCTTTTAACAGATTTTTTACCAACCCTAGATTTAGATTCATGGAACATGTGAGTTACTTAAGTGTGGCTTCGGTAAGTGTGAAAACAATATTTTGGAACCTATTCACTTATATCAAATGAAAATTGTAAATATCTTGATTTTAATAGTTCCAATACTTCTAAAACTAATTTTAAATAATAGTATCCTCCCCATCAAATGACTTATCATGCATCTTATTTTGATTATAATTCTTATAATGGTCACTCTTTTGTTAAAAATGTTAAAACTTGTGATCATTGTCATAAACATAAGCATCATGTTGTTAAACCTAGAATTGAGATGGATCAATATAATATAGGGTTAATAATATATAAATGAATAAGTACAAGAATGAAAAAATATCTATTTAATATGAATTGACTATAACTCAGGTAAACAATATTCTAAATTTAAATGCTGAGAAATACTAAAAATGTTAAGTACCACTATTGATTGATATTAAAACAAATGGAAAAAAGAGTACTTATTTGGTTTACTATGTGCATGTAAATATGATATGGAATATGGTGAAAGTATACAATATATAAATTCTAGATTAATCATAAGATCTTGGAAATTTACAATCAATGGCATCTACTACTTATATCAATCTTGATGGTTATGTTAATCTAATTAACTAAATTAGACATAGGTGTCCAATATCGAATAGTGATTAGATTTGTATCTGATCACATTCTATCATATTTGATTTTTTATACTTACATCTCATTCATATGTTCTATTTCCTTATCAAACTTTAAATTATCAAACACTAGCTCTTCATATTCATAGTGATTATTATAAAATATGTTAGTTGGATTTGTGTGTAAAACAAACCCTAACTAACCATTTATCAATCGATGTTGCCTACATATCCACTAATCTAAATATCAGTGATATCATATATATTTCATGTTTACATTTGGAACCACTTTTATCTAGTAATGAAATTCCTAGTGTAAATGAAAATAATGTGTACCTCAGTGTGAATAACACACTTTGTCTTTGTGTTGATGGTGACTAACTTGTAACCAAGATAGTGTTATAGTATATAATCATCTCATCTAATATGAGACCAAAATAATTTTAAATGTTTGAAATTAAAGATATCAAGGTTAGTATTACATATGCTTACTTATTCAACCATCTTTACTTTTAATAATTTGTTTTGAAAAGATGTTCCATAATGAACCATTGTAACTGATATTAGTACAAATGTAAAACCTTCAAGTTCATATGTGTGTGTGTGTGTGTGTGTGTGTGTGTGTGTGTGTGTGTGTGTGTGTGTGTCTGTGTGTGTGTGTGTGTGTGTGTGTGTGTGTGTGTGTGTGTGTGTGTGTGTGTGTGTGATGAATACAAATTACCACCAACCTTGGATAAAATATGAGTTTTCACCTAATATTTGAAGTCAACTCAGTAATGAAACCTAATCATACTTATAACCTAAGGAGTGTGAGTGATCCATGTCAAATCACACTATAAATTTGGCAACCTTGGATAAAATATGAGTTGTCACCTAATATTTGAAGTTAACTCAGTAATGAAACCTAATCATACTTATAACCTAGGGAGTGTGAGTGATCCATGTCAAATCACACTATAAATTTGGTGAGGGTGTATGACTAAATCACTCCATCCTATAAACTTGGTAATATTAAGTGATTTAATCACCTTAGCCTTTCCAAAAGTGAACCAACTATTTTAATATATCAACTCAATAATAGTATATAACAGTCCATCATGGTGTATGTTAAAGTCCATATATGTATTTGAAATATGAAAATTATTTTGATTTTGAAATTTAAGGATCCCTTTTCATGTCATATTCCCCTCCAATATGTATGATGTTAAAACCTAGGTATAACAATAGTACCAATGTATATAATGATGCCACACATATGTATCTAAATCATATAACTATGTATTTTAGCCAATTTTAAAATTATCAAGTATGGAAAATGTGTTTCCTTAACATGCCCCAATGAAAATATGAAAATGGGAATTGATATAATTGTGGAAAACATGTTTCTGTAACATACGCCACCAAATTTTAAAAGGAGTTCATGCCTATATGACATTTAAACATCAATACAACCCCACATTTGAGGTGAAGGGAAGTAGAAACCGGTATTCACATTACCTCAAAATGATAAGATAACTACATAGTTTATGAATGTATCAGGTTACATAAATAACAAACATATATATATATATATATATATATATATATATATATATATATATATATATATATTGAAATAAATGTGGTCACATAAGGGAATAGAATTCATCCTATAGATTATGGAAACATCTATATAGTAACAATACAAGCTCATGAATCGAATCAAGAACACATGCTAGATCATTCAAAAATAACACAAAAAGAAAAGATCCAAGGAGACTGTAAACAAGGGGCATGTTTAAGTGCAACACAATTGAAGGCACATGACTTAGTATAATATCCACAAGGAAAATGGTGACAAATTTAGATTTACATATAATAAGCAGTGGTATTCAACTATCAAAGTAGGAGAACAAAATCATGGGGGTTACAAATAATGAAGCATATTCACATCATCTAGTAAGAAAGACAATAGAAAGTAATGAAAGACACTTAATGCAGTACATAAAATAAAATCTTTAAAAATTAAAAAAAAAAACATCTTACACATATCCTACTAGTGCTTAAATATTTGTCTTTGTAAATAAAATTGAAGTACGTAGCATATCAAGTACACTCTAGAATATTTAATCATGAACAAAAGCATGCGTAATTATATAAGCTCAAAAATGATAATGTAAAATGGTATTATAATAATGTAACCTATGTGTGTCATGATTAAATAATCAGATGCCCCCAATATCCATTTGACTTGAGTGGAGGGAAGGCCCAACATCTGAAAGTCATAGATCATGTACTTGGGTATGCCTTTATCACACTCAAAAGATTCATGAAACATATGTATGTATATGTAAGTAAATGATGTGATATCTACCAATATGGAACCATCAAAATAGATGCCAATGAAATAATAATAAGATATAGAATTGTTAATATATATATATATATATATATATATATATATATATATATATATATATATATAGACACACAAACAGTTATTTAAATTTATTATTATTATTATAAATACAATTTATCCTATATTTATTATGTGTCTCTTACCTCTATGGTCCACTTGTAGGATTTGGGAGTTACTTCTACTACATTACCCTAGACACTTAGACCAAATTTAGATAGTTACATCGATGCTAGTGTCTAATTTGGATATATGTGTCATGTATGTAATAGTGATTAGATCTAGGTGTGACTAACTAGAGCCTTCTATATTTTATTCACCTTTATGATAATATTTACATACATGCACAAAGTGTTTCTATTTTCATAAAATTATCAAAAACTTGATTCCTCACCCTTGGTTTGACTATGGGAAAAATCGGTTAGTGCAAACATGGTGTCAAGCTACCCCAAGGACCCCTATTTAAATAGACATTACCTAAATGGCCAATACTCTAAAGATAGAATGAAAATTATGTAGTTATCCCCTATGTGCTGACTTGTGTGTGAATAAGTATGCAATTTGTGATGATAAAGTACATAAATTGACTTATCTTATAACTTGGAAAATATGGCTCATGGGATAATCCTTTATTACCTTAAACTTGTTGAGATAATTCTCTAATTAATATGGAAATAAGGATGAATAGGGAAAGTTTGCACACTCATATTCTTGATTGAGTTCTCTTTGTAAGTTACTTTGTGATTTCCTAATATATTCTAGGTGAGGTATTAATGAAAATCTATCTTGTGTACATACCAATATATTTTTGAAATATCTCACACTAAACATCTTACGCTGAACTTTAGAATATGTTTCATTTGAAAATTGGATGGATTTTATGTACTGGACACTTAGATGAAAAAGGGATAAATATGTGCATGTAGGCATTTAGATGAGACTCAAGTGTCCAAGAAATTAGAAAATGGGTATACGTCCAATACTTGTATAGAAGGATATTGATCAAGCTTAGATAATTTGACACTATATAAGAGGCCTATTATTAAAAATAATAGTGGTTAGGCTAAGATTTAATAAATTATGAAAAAAGAGACAATGAATAAAAGTATTTTGGTAGTAGGAATGTCTTATAACTAAGCATAAAACCATGATGGTATTTCCTAAATTTACACAACTGATGTGCTATATAGTTTAGATTTAGTGTCTACATTTTTCCCTTTTTTAATCTAGTAATGATAAAACTAGTTTAATAGAAAATAGATTTGTACCTAGGTGTGTGTGCTAAGTTATTTATTCTATGGTGATGTCCATGAAATAAAAATCATGTTACGTTACACAATTAATTCATATAATATGGAATTTAAATGATTTGGAAAAAATTAAAGTTAAGAGAGAAAGGTTAGATGTATGTATGTATGTATATAGATATACATATACATATACATATACACATACACATACACATACACATACACATACACATACACATAAAAATACACATACACATACACATATGAAATGTGTGTGTGTGTGTGTGAAATGAAAAATACCAGTATCTCTTATTCTAGAATGTCAATAAAAATATACAACTAATATCAGATCCAAAGACATTAGGGTATCGAGAAAGAGCTACAAGCTCAGAAAAGGAAATATAGGTACGAAAAGAAGAAGAATACCTCAACCAAGAACAAAATATAAAATAAAATGGGAAATAAGCATACATATATGCCTCAAAAAATTTAGAAGTTTAATGGGAGGTATGTCCTAGGTAATATTCTAGTTGGCCCTTCTTACCTTTTTTTCTTTAAATACTTCCACACCCATAGAGAGTGCTCAATCATAGATATAAAACTTGATCAAGAGGTGTAGTAGAAATAAAATGTTCCATAATTGAATTGTTCATCAGTTCCTTATCTGAGTCTAAGTTATCTAATTCATGGCCTCTCTTCACTTCCATAATCAAATTTCATTTAGAAAATTATCATAGTGCTATCATGATCTTATTTTCCTCCCTTCGTATCATGTACCAAATCCTATAGATTATTATATATTTCTCCATTTTCATTTTTTTATTCTATTGGTTGTTATTTTTATTCATTTTGTGTCTCATCTTTTGCCACTTCCTCTTGTTCTATAAATCTCAATATTTTAAATGTATATTTTTACCCCTTTATTTTTTATGAATGAGATATTGCCTAAGGGAATGTATCATGTATTTTTCCATGAGCTTGACATATATGACATAAAAATTTAGTATTTTCATAATCCAAAGTTAGAATGTGTTATAGTTTCCTATATCTGATAATTACTTTTTCTGGTAGACATTTATTGAATTTTATCTCCACACAAACATGGAAAAAAGTGAATAATCTATTAGTTATTATCTATATATCATTCTTGACATAAAAATTGAAGTAATTACATATTGGTGCTAAATTACTACCAAGATGTAGTGGAAGATTGGTAAGCTGCACCCAAATTGGGATTATGATAACTATGTGTGAATTTGGGTCAAAATCAGTAAACTAAAGAGTGTGGTAGAGACATGAATTTACCTAGAAACATGAACACTCTGTAAAGACTTTTTTATAGGCTTATTCATCAAAAAATGGATAGTGAAAAGGCCCTTGGATCATATATAGATGTCACATTGAATTTTCCATTCTATATGGATCCATTGTATTATGGCTGAAGTAGTTGGGAAAAAACATTAAATCTATAGATAATTTCCTCTATTTTTAACTCATACATTTATTTCAACTCTTATTCCCCATAATTCTCCACAATTAGTATATCTTCTTCATGATCCACAATATAGGCATCATGTGTGGATGTCTGCTTGGGAATATTTGGTTTTGAAGTAGATTGTTTTACTGCTTCATTGAAAGACCTAATTTTTTAATAAGAAGGAATATCATGGCCACATCTCCTCCACATAATCTAAGGACAAAATATATAGTACAATCCTTTCATATATGATATTATGATGATATAAAGTTATCCTCAAGTTGTTTTCCTACAAATATGAGACATTTTTGAACTAATGGTATTCATTATGAAAGTTCTAATTTCTATTTAATGTCTCCCACATATTTTATTGATTTCACCCATATACAAGAGGTTTTCCTAGAGTAATAATGTATTTGTATTTTGTATCCATTTTTTCCCAATGTTTATTAACTTTAGTGTAGTATTTTTGATAGGGTTTTTTTGTTCTTTCATTTTGTCAATAAATTACTAGCCTATCTTTATTTCTTGGTTTTGGAATTGTGAATAAATGAAATATTTGTTCACCTATCTAAATATGTCTTACCCATGGAATTTTTTTATAAAAAAATAGATTTTCTCATTTAATTAATCATACTGGGCATCTATTACACACATAACTCCCAGTACACTACTTCCCATTTAGTGATGGTATTCAACTCAATAGTCTTCACCATTATTTGAAAGAAATTAGTACCTATATTCTTTGGTTTATAATATATTGATTATACCGTAATATCACCCTATCCCAATGTCAAATCATACATTAAATGGAAAAGTCATTTTAACATTTTTTCATACACTTTGTAGACAACCTATTTAACCCTCGCTACCACAAATTCTATGCTCTCTAAGAGAAATACAATTTTTGAGTGGAGTATTGAATACCATAAAAATTTTGTACTAATATTTGGGCCTCCAAAAACATCTTCTTTGTGCCATTTTGATATGATTTCAGCATCAAAACCTCTCTGATTTAATTTGGAAAACATGGTGTATGAAATCTAGAGATGTATTCATTTTATCTCTTTTTTTATGGTGTTCTGACTACTTTATTTACCATCATTAGTAAATACCACCTTACCTGACACATCCCCTATCTATGCCCAATAAGAGAATATCCTTAGATCCTTATTTAGGCATGTAAATGCATTAGAACACAAGCCCTTAAAGTCTATGTTCAAATCTTGATGAAGAAGTCAAGTAAAAGAACATCTCTAGTTTACCACCATTGTATTTCCATTGTACACAATACTCACATCATCTCCACTTCTAATATAAAATTCACTATCATTTCTTGAAAGATGGCACAACATATTGGACAAGCCACCCTATGAATCCCTTAGCCTCCATTACTCCATTAATGAGATTGATAAAAGTTCATCAAATATTTAATTTACCCTCTAAACATCTCCTATCATTAGCCTCCCCATGATCCTACTGATTTTCCTTGTCTTCACCCTCACATTATCGAGTGAACCTAACACACACATATATACATATATAGATATACATATATGTACATGTGTGTGTGTGTGTGTGTGTGTGTGTGTGTGTGTGTGTGTGTGTGTGTGTGTGTGTGTGTGTGTGTGTGTGTGTGTGTGTGTGTGTGTGTGTGTGTGTGTGTGTGTAGATAAAGGATTTCATTATTCCTTTAAGTAAAGTAGTGAATGAAGACTCCAAAGTGATTAAAAATTCCTCTTTGCATAATAAAAACAAGTTTTGATTGATTCCTCATGACCTAGTTTCCTTTTCCCTCCTCTCATTCCATCATTTGTAATCACTCACCTTTAATTGCTTGTACATACTAGTGTTTATATCACCATTCTTTGGCTCAATGACTTGGTAACTTGGCTCAAAAGTCATTATTAGTTTCCTCTATTTATATACAAGTTAATTTCATCCACAACATGCACCATATGTCCTATGTGTCCTCCCATTCATTCCCCAATCCTCCCAAACAACTCTTATCTCTTCCCTTTACTTCCTACTTTGTTACAAGCTTTCACTAGTAGCCTTTTTCTAATGATTTTCTCATTATATGGATGGGTACTAGGGAGTTTTGAGGATGTAGTCACATTTTTCAATGCCCTTTATCTTCTTGAATTTTAAAAAGTCTCAATCTTTATTTCAATTATTTGGCCATACTTTTCAGTTTTTATTGCTCTTAGATTAGGCCTATTAGGTTTGTTACCTTTATTCCAACACATAGTCTCACATATCTATACAAAAAAATATTAAAAATCTTAAAATATATTAAACAATGTGTTTTCCCATATTTTCACAATATATCTTGTGTTCTCATTTGTGGAATCTCTTGGAATATCATTTTAGGTTTAGAAACCCTAAAATAGGGTTTGTATATAGTCTTTAAACCCAAAAAGGGTCAAAATTTATATCTAGTTCTTTTAATTAATTTCATAAAACTATGAGTGATGGGATAGGTTTTTTATACCATCCCACACCTTCTTCAATATCAACCAAACCACTAAACACCTCTACTACTCCTTTCTATAAAGAACTCAAGTTGATTGTACAAGTTTTGTTAGATAATTACAAGACTGTATGATCTAAGAAGGGACATAATGGTGTAAAAAAATTTATGAAAGGTTTTAAAACTTTATAATGTATTATTCAACCTTACATAGAAACTTTAGGCCTCTTTAAATCATATAATACTTATTTTTCTAACTATGTTTACTCTTTTGTAAGCTTTCTAGGTTGATAGTGTGTGGGTTCTAATAATACTACAGATTTATCATTGAGTTTATCATATAGAAAAAGTTCAAGGATTGTAAATAAATTAAACATAAAATCAAATCCCCTTACCAATGTTATAAAAATGTCATCAAAACACATCCTTATATAGTTCACCTCATATACACTATTTACACTTTCACTATTATTGCATACATAGATAATAGGTTTGCCAACAAAATATTCTTATAGCAATGAATTATTTATATATATTCTTGGATTTTTCCTAATTTAGTTATTTTTAATCCACCCCATTACTCTAATACCTTATTTTTACTTGTTATGTAATATAACAATCTATTCAAAAAGACTCAAAAATCCCATAACTAACTTATAACTTCCTTGGTGTACATTATAAACTGCTTAACTACTAACTACTCATAAGATGAATCGTTATGTGATTCAAGTGTGTAATAAAACACTCTCAACATTTTATTATAAAATAACCACATAAACTTCAATATTAAAACCCCTTGAAATAGGATTGAGATCTCCTAAACTACACAGGAAGATTTAAAATTCAAATCAAGGGTTTTGGAGAGAAAATGTCAAAGTGACCCTAATTAAAATTTCAAAACTTGGTAATACTTATGAATGACTTTTACAAACCTAAAATGACCAAAATACTTGATAATGACTCAAAACATGATAAACAAACTAATATTTACATAGGGTAGTGATGCTCCTACATCATATTACCAAGGAGCAAGAAAAAGCTTTCCAATGAAGTTATAAATGATTTAACTTTAATTTTATTTGAAACATATTTCTTAAAAATTCAAGTCCACGTAGATCCTAAGGCCTATTTTAAACCTGTAGGCCTTATTGATGCATTTATAACCTTATTATGGCTCATCCTTTGTTATTCTCTCTCTTGCTTTATATCCTCAATATGATCATGGGCAACTACTACTTATTCTTTCTCCTCCATAGACCTCCACATGAATAAAACAAGTCAATCAAATAAACTTCCTACTTTATCTCTCAGAGTTCATTTGGTTTCTCCACAAATGTTTACTCTATGGCTACCAACTCTTCCCCCTCTTGGCTAAAGATTGCCTTCAATGCTAGCTCAACTATCATGATAGTCTCCTTGTTTCCTGTGAGACTTAAATCACCTATTTATTAAAATATTTTATACCATATATATTTTTATTCTATTGTATACTCATCCATACCACTTTTTAATTCAATTGGTGCAAAACAAGATACCTCAGCCTACTACAATGCAAAATTTTAAATCACTTCAACTTGTGCTTCTTCTTCCTTCTCTATGGCTACCACTTCATAAGCTTATCCTTGCATCTTAAGCACTTACTATTACTATACATTCTTTTCCTTCCAGCAACATGCTCATTAGTTTCAATGTACTCTCATCAAATATCTTCAACAATGTTCTCAATAACACAATCATCAAAAACAACATTAAAATTTATAACTTGTACTTCCTTTCTCTCCTCAAGGCTTACTTTACTAAAACCTACCTCCTTCTTGCTTGTCATGAGGCATGGTGATACTTAAAACTCACTTTATCTTTCATTTTCATACAATGGATTCCCCTCTTCAAGATAACATATGATTGTATACCCATACTAAGTTGTCCAATCAACTTGTTCGTCACCATTTGTATGATGATCATGATTCTAATGCTCTTCACGTTAATTAAATATTTCATCTATATACACACAATTTAATAACTCATTAATCACGAATATTTGAGGCTTTTATTCCTTCTTGCTTCTTATTCTAAGAGACCTTACTATTATCTAAACTTTTGTCTTCTCGTCTTCTCCATCAACTATTTTAGAAGCCATCTAACTTTACTCTTTATGCACACATGAAATCTTGGTCTTATTGCTTCCAAGACTTGCTCTAATTTTGAAAAAATATATTTCATCTCATCTATCTCCTTATCTCTATCTAACTCTCTTTTATTCACTTATATCTTCTTTTATAAATCTTCACTTTTTAATCCCTTTATCATTCTTTACTTTCACAATCTCACTCTCTTTTTTCCTCTTGACCATTTACTTGCTCTCTCTCTCTCTCTCTCTCTCTCTCTCTCTCTCTCTCTCTCTCTCTCTCTCTCTCTCTCTCTCTCTCTCTCTCTCTCTCTCTCTCTCTCTCTCTCTCTCTCTCTCTCTCTCTCTCTCTCTCTCTCTCTCTCTCTCTCTCTCTCTCTAGGACTCTCTCCTCTCTCTTCGAGCTCAATCTTGAATTTCCTTCTTGGAGCTTTCAGTAGATCTTCTCTTTCTCTTTAACCCTTCTTGTCTTAAGGTATTTACCACACCACATTTATTTCTCCCAACTATATATACCAATATTTAATATCTATGAATCCTCTTCACTCTTTCCTTTAATCTTTATTATCCACTTTCCAACAACTTCTCAAAACAACATTCAAAATATACTCAATAAAATCTTCATGCATATAAAAACAACAATGTCAAAACTCAAAACATACCTTTCATAGAATGTTTTTTTGATAATACCAAATTATGTATAGGTCATAATTAAATTTTAATTTCATTAATGGAAAAAAATAACATATATTCTCCTACCTCTTCAAGTTCAACTAGCTTTGACCTTGACTTGTCCTGCTTGTCTTCACACCTTTAGTTTTAAAATGACTTTTTATCTCTATCTTAGGAATGTATATCACCTAAATTTTTTTTCATCCTCTAATTCCATCATTCATAATCTCTCACCTTTACTTTATTTCACATGCGAGTCTTTATATCACCTTTTTTAAGGCTTAACGACTTAATAACTTGGTTGAAAACTCATTCTTCATTTCCTCTGTCTCTATATAATTTATTTTCACCTAAAACATGATTCATAGGTCTTATTTTTCCTCTAAATTAGTTCAAAAACCTCTCTAATGACTCTTATGTATTCCCTTTACTTCTTACTTTGTCACATGATTTCACTAGTATCCTTTTTCTATGGGTTTTCTCATTGTATGGGCATGTACTAAGGAGATTTGAGAATCTAATCACCTTTTTCAATACCCTTTATCTATTTCTTCCCCTTAATTGATTATCAAGTGTTATTTCAAATAGTTAATCACTATTTTAGGTCTTTCTTTCTCTTGGATTAATCCTACTAGGTTTGTTACCTCTATTTCAACACGCAGTCTCCTTGTTATGTACATATACATATAGAAACACGTTGAAAAGTTTAATAAAATATTAAATCATGTGTTATCCCATATTTTTATTAATTATCAAGGTTTTTCATTTATTAAATCTCTTGGAATCTATTTTTAGGTTTAGAAACCCTAGAATAGGGTTTGTATAGTCTGTAATCTTGAGAAGGCTCAAAATTCTTTTTTATCTATTTCAATGACTTTCATTGAACTATGAGTGATGGGAGAGGTTTATGATATCATACCACACCTTATATAATATTAAAAAAATCCTATAAACACCTATTCTACTCCTTTCTATAAATAACTCAAGTTGATTGTTCAATTTTTGTTAGATAATTATAGGACTTTATGAATTGAGAAGGGACATAATGGTATAAAAAAATTTATAAAATGTTTTAAAATATTATGAAGACTTATTAAACTTTAAAAAAATTATTTATTCCTCTTTAAATAATCAAATACTTCTTTTTTTAACTTTATTTACTCTTTTATTAGGTTTTTGGGTTGACTGTGTGTGGGTTCTAAGAATACTATAGGTTTGTCTTTGAGTTTCTCTCACAAGCACATGAAAATATCTTCATATATTGTAAATAAACTCAAGAATACAATTATATACACTTTAAAATGTTATTATACTGTCAACAAAACATGTCCTTGTATTGTTCACCTCATATACACTATTTACACAATCATTGTTATTACATACAGAGAGATAATAGGTCTACCAACATAATATTATTAGTACAATGAATTTTTCATATATATTCTTGGGTTTTTCCTTATTTAATAAATTTTAATCTAATCCATTACTCTCATACTTTCTATTCGCTCATTACACAAGAAAACTATCTATTTAAAAAGACTCAAAAATCCCACAACTAACTTCTAACTTGTTTTCTGTACATTGTAAACTACCTAACTACTAACCTACTCATAAAGATGAATAATCATGTGATTCATGTGTGTATTAAAAAACTATTGACCATTTATTATAACCTAAACATAGAAGATTAAATATTGAGACCTCTTTGAAAAGGATTGAGATCTCCTAAACTACACATGAGGATTTGAAAATTCAAATCAAGGATTTAGGTGTGAAAATACCAAAGTGGGCCTCATTAAAATTTGAAAACTTCCTAAAACTTATGATGAATCTTAACAACCTAAAATTACCTATAAATATTAATTATCCCCCTAGTAATAAATATAATTTTATTCAAAATGGATTTCAAAAATATAAAATGTCAATTTAAAAGAATTATAATTAAAAGCAATTGACTTTTAAATTTGAACATAATTTGTTTGAAAAATTATGGATATGAGCGTTTTATAAAATCCTCTGACTATATTTTTTAGATAAAATATTCCATTTGTATTTTTTCTCTTTGAATAATCCCTTAATTAATTTATAGTAATTAAATTCTTAGATATCATGAATAGTTTAAAACTGATATACTAAAGGAAAACTAAAAATAATATAGAGATGAGAGATTGTTTAAGGGGTTCACCAATAGGCTACATCCCTAGTTTCATTCAAACCATTCAATTATTAGCAAGATGTAAATACAACAATTTAAAACTTACGTACCTAAATGGTTTAAGTAAAATTGCAGCTCTGTGTGAGATGAAGAACTCATCTACATCATGTAAACATTATTTTATTTAACCAAACAATATCTGTAGATGCTTATAATTCTCCTATAGGGACTATTAATTCTCTCAAAATGAGGATAAAATACTCTCAAAGGATTTATAATATATCTTTGGATTTCATAAATCCCTCTTTGATTAATAAAGATAAAAAAAGATTTTGAAATAAGCAAAATGGCCTCAATTTTCCTATTCCAAAATTATGTCTTTTATAAAAATAAACATGGTCAATCCTCTAAATTTAATAAACTATGTTCTCCAGTATAATATACTCCATGTCCCTACTTTTAATATTTTTCCAAAAAATTTCTTTGTATAGAAAATATATAATATGTAAATTTCTCTATTCTCTATCTCCATAATATAAAAATTATCAATAATGAATAAAATAAAGTTATTTATAGCCAACATTGGCTACCAATATTTTTTAATCATGAAGTGCACTTATCTCTCTTAATTATGTTACACACATTTTAAATGGAAGAAAATCCCATAAAAATGGGCAGTTCAATGCGATACTTTATTTAATAAGTTCTTCCCATAAATAACATAACTTCCCACAAAACCATTAACCACACAATAGACAAGTGGAAGACCTACGCAAAGAAAAATCGAGGTAAGGCATAAGGTATGCATGTTAATATTTTAGCTTGTATGTTAAGGATTTTAATGGCAAACATAAAAGGTCATTATCTTTCGACTTTTTTCAAAAAAAAACATATTCCATGTAAAAAAGTTATCCCACCCATGCAAAGTGAAAATAAATTCCACATGGGAAAAGGTAAAGTGGGGTATAATTTTTTTTTTTTAAAGAAAAAAAAAACAATATCCCATGTTTATAAAAACATATCCATTGATAAATAAATAAAAAGAATGACCATCCATGTGAAATTGAGGAATATTAAAATTTGGGAATTAGGTTTTAAAATATCCAATGAAATAATCAAAGACATAAATAGGATATTTAAATTGGGATTTAACTAAATTTGAGTTCAATATCCCATGGTAAATAAAAAACCATTAGTAATAGAATATTATTAATAAAAGATTATCTCAATGTAAATATTGTGAATATGAGGAAAGGAATATCTTGGTGGCATTAGTGGAATTATATGGCAAAGTTGATAATGGGGTAATATAGGTAAAGATTGGTTTGGTACAACATCTACAATACAAAACCCATTAGCAATAATAATTCCAATATAAATAGTAATTGTATAAACCTTTATATTTTTTCCATGTGTTGAATTTCCCAGTGAAACACTTGTCTTTTCCATATTTTTGTGTTTGAACCATATGATGAGTTAAAATCCATAGGGTCAAACCTCCCCAATAAGATCATTTTTCTCCCTAAAATGTTAAGTCACCCACTAAATCCATAAATGCCTGAATCTGCAAAACATCATTGCAAAACATCATGGTAATGATTCAAAAATAAAATTGAATCCTTGAAATGCTAGTGAAAGAATTATATATTCAATACCAAATTGTAGATAAAAGCAAAATACTTGTAAGAATGTCACATCTTGAAAATGGTAAATCTACCAATCATTACAAAATGATCACCAAGTACAACTACAAACCAGTTTGTTAGTGTAATAAATATACACACTAATTGTAACCAAATTTAATACTTAAAAATAAATGCCCAAAGTTGGTGAAGGACTTATAAATATACAAATATCATGCATGGCTAAAAAAAGTTTGTAAAATCATTACAATTAAAAATGGTACCTGAAAAGGGTCTTATAAGACTCTATTTGCACAATATAAATGATAACATATATACTAAAATGTAGATTTGGTCAAATTAAATATATTAATCATGCCGCATATAATTTACATATACTACAATCAAGGTTTAAAAATGAAGCTTTTCCAAAAACCTAAATGTGACAAAATAATCCAAGTATGATAAAATTGTCCCTTAGATTTTCTCTACAGGTTACTCCAATAAACCGTATTAAAATCTAAAATAATTTAAGAATATATCCAAGTTTAAACATGAGTTAATTCCTTTTACCAATGCATCAAGAACTCAAAAAATTATTTATGAGAAAAATATAGATCTTATAAAAACCAAAAATATGAGAAAATAATCCAAGTATGATAAAATTAACACTCAAAATTTTCACAGTTGCATGCTAATAAACTATCACAACTATGCAAACATGAAACTAAGAAATTGCTTACCAACCCACTTTATCATGTTTTCCTATTTAGGTGGTTTAATTTCCTCAATGAAAACTTGAGTAGATGCATGGGTTATATATGAAATGCCCTTTGATGTTGGAAAGCTAGGTGTATGAGATTGACGCAGAAGATTGCACCCTTGGTAAGAGGCTGAGCTCCTGCCTTCTTCACACAACAATGAAAACTCCTCTCTCACCTGTGGGACCGACGACGCTAGAGGGGAGAGTCTCTAGATGAGGGCTAGCTCCCTCTAATGTATCATTTAGGCCCTGGTTTCTCTTATTGCTAACAAAAAATGTAAAAAAGGGGGGGATGAAAAGAGAGAGAGAGAGATGTTGAAAAAAAATCCTAAGCCTAAAAAAAAGAAAAGGTGATACACTAGAAAATCTTCATGGATGTCTGCCTGTAATACTTAAGACGTAGTTGTGGATACAATACCCAACATTTATCATTTCAGTGACCACTTAGATACAATGAGTAAGATGGTTATTAACCATTTGTTTATTTTTAGAAAAAATAAACATCCTAAGAGTTGGTTTTCTTTTTCAACATAAGGCAACATAGTGATTATTTAATCCATAAAAAATGCATGGATATTTAGACCAAAAATCTTATGATAATAACATTGGAATATTTACTTAGTTTCTAGGACTAGTGCAAGTATAAGGTGTAATGATGTTACCTTTTCTCAAATCATGTCTACACACAACACCATATTTTTTTGGGAATGGACTTCTTTTTATATGCATTCTGTCACTCCACAAGACTAGTGGCTTGAACACTTTGTTGTTGGAAGCTTGTCTTCTTTTAGCAGTTTTAGAATTTTCTCAAGCTTCCATTTTCACATTAGTATATCCCAAACCTATAAGATGAGGTTTATGATCTACATAAATTTGGTTAGTAGTTCCTTGGCTATCTTTTCCAAGGCCTTTTACATTAAATCCCATTTTAACAAGTAATTTTGGACTTTTTTTTTTTTTTGCATACTATTCAAATTTACCAAAGTCATTATTACTAAATTCCTCATGGGAACGAAAATTAACTAGTGACTCACACTTCATTACATTGCATCTATCTTTCATAGTTTTTGCATCTAATGTGGAAGGAAAATCTTTCACTTCTTCACCATTATGTAGTCTTTCTAAGAGCTCATCCTTGGCTTGTAGATTAATTTTCATCCTTTCAACTTCCTCTTTTAAGGAATAAAATTTTGATCTCAAGAGAGAGTTATCTTCTTGAATTTGCATAATAAATTCTTTGAGATCATCAATTTTATCTTTTTTGGAAAACTTTACAATGGTTTCATGTTCCTATAAATAGCCTAACTTTCAACACTATAAATGGAGTAAACAACAAGTTTACAAATAATCCAAACAATACTGAAACTAAATTGAAATTTTCACACAATCAAAAGCTAATCCTTGCATTCTAACTAATTTGATACCAAACTGATCAATAAATATTAAATATCCCCCCTCTAATAAATATTATTTTATTCAAAATGGATTTCAAAAATATAATACATTAATTTCTAAAATTTATAATTAGAATGAATTAACTTTTAAATCCAAATGTAATTTGTCTAAACAATTCTATATATGAGTGTTTTGTAAAGTCATCTAACTTTATTATTTAGATAAAACATTTCAGTTATATTTTATCTCTTTGAATAATCCCTTAATTTCTAGTAATTAAATTCCTAGATATCAATGAATAATTTAAAAATGACATACTGATGGAAAACTGAAAATAAAATAGAGACCATAGATTTTTTATAGGGTTCACCAATTGACTATGTCCCTGAGTTCATCCGAACCATTTCATTATAAAAAATATGTAAATACAATAATTTAAAACTTGCATTCTTGAATTTCTTAATGAAACTTGTAGCTTTGTGTGAGATGGACTCATTTGCATCATGTAAAATGTTCTTTTCCTCAACCAAACAATATATGGAAATAGTTATAATTATCCTATATGGGTTATTAATTCTCTCAACATGAGGAAAAGAATAATCTCAAAGGATTTATAATATATCCTTGGCTTTCAAAAATCCCTCTATGATTAATACAAATAAAAAAAGATTTTGAAATAGTCAAAATGGCATCAATCAGGCTATTCCAAAATTCTACCTTTGTAAAAATAAACATTATCAATCCTTTGAAATTAATAATTTGTGTTCTCCAGCATAATAGAATCCATGTCCCTAATTCAAATAGTTTTAAAAATTATTTATCTGTATAGAAAATATACAATCTATATATTTCTATGTTCTCTATCTCTAGAATATAAAAATTATCAATATAAAATAAAATAAAGTTATTTATATCCAACATTAGATAATAACCTTATTTTATCTCAATGTGTACTTATCTCCCATTATTATATTACATTCATTTTAAAAGAAATAAAATACAATAAAAATGGGTAGTTTAACACCATGCTTTATTTAATAAGTTCTTCTCATAAATAATATAACTTCCCACCAAAACCATTGACCACACAAAAGACAAGTGGAAGACCCACGTAGAGAAAATGGTAGGTAATGATTAAGGCATGCATGTTAAGGATTTTAATGTCAAATTTAAAATTTCATTAACTTTGGGATTAGTTTCAAAAAAAATATCCCATGTAAACAAAGTCTACCGCACGCAAAGTGAAGAGGAATTCCATGTGGGAAAAGGTAAAGTGGGGTATAAAGTTTTTATTATTTTTTAGAAAATAATATACCATGTTTTTATAAACACATCCATTGATAAATAAAAATAAGGAATGACCATCCATATGGGAGTGGGGAATATTAAAATTTGGGACTCAAGTTTTAAAATATCCAATGTAATAATCAAAGCCATAAATAGGATATTTACATTGGGATTTAATTAAATTTTAATTTAATATCCCATGGTAAATAAAAAACCATTAATAATAGGATATTATTAAAAAAATATTATCCCAATGGAAATATTGTGGATATGAGGAAAGGAATATCTTTGTACAGTTAGCAGAATTATATGGCAAAGTTGATAATGAGGTAATATAGGTAAAGGTCAGTTTGGTCCCACATCTACAACACAACACCCATTATCAATAAAATAATTCCAATATAAAAATTAATAATATAAACTCTTTATATTGTTTCCACGTGTCAACTTTCCCATTATGACACTTATCTTTTCCACAATTTTCTATTTGAACCATATGACGAGTGAAAATCATCTAGATCAGTGTAGTAGGGAGATTCGATAATCTAATCATGTTTTTAAATACCATTTATCTATTTATTTCATTTCACAAATTTTCAAGATTTATTTCAAGTAGTTGACCACTCTTTTAGGTATTTCTTGCTCTCAACTTAGGCCTATTAGGTTTGTTACGTTTATTTCAACACATAATCTCCTAGTTACATATAAATCCATATATAAACATATTTATAAGATTAAATTATATTAAATAATATTTTCCCCCATATTCTCACAAATTATCAAGGTTTTCCATTTTTGTAATCTCTTGAAATCTAATTTTAGGTTTAGAAATCCTAAAATAGGGTTTGTATATAGTCTGTAGTCCTGAAAAGGGTCAACATTCTTTTCTAGTTGTTTCAATGACTTTCATATAACTATGAGTGATGGTAGAGGTTTTTATATCATACCACATCTTATCCAATACTAAACCAAACCTATAAAAACCTCTAGTACACCTTTCTACAAAGAACTCAGGTTGACTATGCAAGTTTTGTTATATAGTTATAGGACTATATGAATTGAGAAGGGACATAATGGTGTAATAAAATTTATGAAAGGTTTTAAAATTTTGTGAAAAATTATTCAACCTTTGAAAAACTCTTTAGGCATTGTTAAATCATCTATTACTTCTTTTTGTAACTTTGTTTACTCTTTTGTCAAATTCTCAAGTTCACTGTGTGTGGGTTTTTAGAATACTATAGGTCTGTCTTTGAGTTTATCTCACAAAAAAATGAAAATAACTTCATATATTGTAAATAAATTAAAATATATAATGTAATACTCTTAAATTTTTTATCATAATGTTGAAAAAACATGTCTTTGTATAGTTCACCTCATACACACTATTCGCACATTCATTGTTATTACATACACATAGATAATAGATCTGCTAATAGAATCTTTTTCTAACAATGAATTTTTCATACATACTCTTCATGTTTTCCTCATTTACTCACTTTTAATCTACCCCATTACTCTCATACCTTATATTGACTCACTACAGAAGACAAATATCTATTCAAAAATACTCAAAAATTCCATAACTAACTTGTAACTTCTTTTTTGTACATTGTATACTACCTAACTACTAACGTACTCATGAAGATGAAAAATAATATGAGTTATGTATGTATTAAAAAACTATTTACCCTTTATTATAACCTAACCACACATACATCAATATTGATACCTCTTGAAACAAGATTGAGATCTCCTAAGCTATGCATGAAGATTTGAAAATTCAAATCAAAGGTTTTAGCGAGAAAATACCAAAGTGACCCTAATTCAAATATTATAACTTCCTAACACTTATTATTGAGTTTTTAAAAACTACAATTATAAAAATAAATTACTAATGACTCACAACCTAATAAATAGACTAATTTATACATAGGTTGGTGATGCTCCGACATCATGCTACTAAGGAGCCAGAAAAACTTTCTAAGATAGTTGTAAATGATTTGACTTTGATGTTATTTTCAACATCATTATTCTAAGATCATGTCCACCTAGATCTTAAGGCCTATTGGAAACATATAGGCCTTATTTATGCTTGTTCAAATTTATTATGGCTACTCCTTTATTATTATCTCTGTTACTTTACATCCTCAACTTGACCATGGATAACTACTCTTTATTCTCTCACCTCTATAGACCTACACATGAAGCAAACAAGTCATTAAAATCCACTTCCTACTTTATATATTGTATTTAAATTGTTTTCTACTCAATTTTTTTCTCTTTTGCTAGCAATTCTTCTCTTTCTTGGTTCACAATTGCCTTAAATGCCAACTCAACTGCCATGATGGTCTCCTTGTCTCCTTTGAGACTCAAATAACATATTTCTTGAAATATTTTCCACCATATCTGAACTTATACTATATACTCATCCATACCACTTTGCTCTTCAATTGGTGTCAAAAAAGACACATAAACCTACTATAATACAATTTTTTTAAACACTTCAATAGTTACTTCTTCTTCCTTCTCTACCATTTCCACCTCATTGAATTCTCTTTACATGTCTTAAAATTCACTTGGTGATATTTTACTTTCTTGTCCTTCCACCAGCATGTTCATTCATTTCAATTTAGTCGTATACAAATTATCATATTTAATGTTCTCATTAACACACTCATCAAAAATAGCATTGAAATTTATACCTTGTACTTCTTTTCTCTCCTCAAGGCTTACTTGACTAAAACCTACCTCTTTCTTGCTTGTCATGACGCATGGTAATTTTTAAAACTCACTTTATCTTTCCTCTTCATCCAATGGATCACCTTATTCAACTTAACATATGAGCATATCCCCATACTCAGTTATCCAATTAGCTTGTTTGTCACCATTAGTATGGTCTCGTTCTTCTAATGCTTTTCACCTTCATTCAACATTTAACCTATATACACATAATTAAATAACACATTAATAATAAATATTTTTGGCTTGCATTCCCCCTTACTTATTCTTCTAGTCTTCCTTTCTATCATCTTCATCTTTTGTCTTATCTTCTTCTTCATCAACTATTTTAGAGGCCATCTAAATTTCTTCTTTATACACACATGGAATCTTTGTTTCATTACTTCCAAGACAATTTCTAATCTTTTCAAAACATCTTTCATCTCATCTATATCCTTCTCTCTCTAACTCTCTTTGTTTCACTTCCATATTTTTGTGGAAATATTCACTCTTCAAGCCCTACATCATTCTTTACCTTCACTATCTCACTCTCTCTCTAGGTCTCTCTCTTGGACCTATCTCTTCTACTTCTTGACAATCTTTGCCATTTTTACACTTGAACATTCACTTGGTCTCTCTCACTTTAATCTCACTCTTTCTTAAATTCAATATCTTTCTCTTGTCCTCACATAGAAATTTTCTCTCTTTTCCTTTTTCTAGGACTCTCTTCTCTCTCTTCAATCTCACTCTTGAGATTATTTCTTGGAGATTTCACTAGATCCTCTTTTATCTTCAGGGCTTGTTTGATTAAGGGATTTGTCATACTACTTTTATTTCTCACAAATATCTTTGCCTCTCTTTCATATCCCTGAATATTCTTCACTCTTTCTTTCAATCTTCATTAGCCACTTTCCAACAACTTCTCAAAACAACATTCAACATGTACTCAATAAAATATTCATGTTTATGTAATAAATAATGTAAAAACTCAAAAAATAGATTACATAGAACATATTTGGATCTAATACCAAATGATTTAAATCCATCATTACATTTCACTTTCATGAATGGAAACAAGGAACATATATTCTCTTACCTTTGCAAGTTCAACTGGCTCTGACCTTGACTTGTCATGTTTATCTTCATACCTTTAATTTCAAACTGACAATTTTTGCTTTTCATCAGAATATTTATCACCTCAATCTATTTTATTTCTTATCATTTAATCAGTTTTAATATCTCATCTTTACTTGATTGAACATACTAGTCTTTATATCACCTTTCTTTGGCTCAATCACTTGGTAACTTGGCTCAAAACTCATTCTTAGTTTCTTATATCTATATAAAATTTATTTTTATCTATAACATGATCCATATCTCTTTTTTTTCATACCATTTAGTCCATAAACCTCTCAAACAACTCTTATCTCTTCCCTTTACTTCTTACTTTGTCACAGGGTTTCACTAGTAGACTTTTTCTAAGGCATTTCTCATTGTACAAATGAGTACTAGGGAGTTTTGAAAATATAGTCACCTTTTTAAATAACCTTTATCTATGTATTGCATTTCTAAAAGCCTCAATATTTATTTCAACTAGTTTACCTCTCTTTTAGGTTTTTCTTTCTCTCAAATTAACCCTAATAGGTCTATTACCTTTGTTTCAACACACAATCTCCTTTTTATATACATATCTATAAAGAAACATATTAAAAACCTTAAAATATATTAAATCATTTTTTTCCCCATATTTTCACAACACATCACATTTTTCATTGGTGTAATCCCTTGGAATCTCATTTTAGGTTTAAAAACCCTAGAATAGGGTTTATACAGAGTTTACAGACCCGAGAAGAGTCAAAATTAATTTCTAGTTGTTTTAATGAATTTATTAAAAATATGAGTGATGGAAGAATTTTTTAATATCATCCCAAACCTTCTCCAATACTCAAAAAACCCTCTAAATACCTCTGCTACTCCTTTCTACAAAGAGCTCAAGTTGATTATGTAAGTTTTATTAGACAATTATAGGACTTTATGAATAGAGAAGGAACATAATGGTGTAATAAACTTTATTAATGGTTTCAAAATGATTTAAAAGATTATTAAACCTTAAATAAACACTTTATGACTCCTTAAATCATAAAATACTTCTTTTTATAACTTTGTTTACACTTTTGCTAGGTTTCTTGGTTGATTATGTGTGGGTTCTAAGAATACTACAGGTTTGTCTTTGATTTTCTCTAAAAAACACATGAAAAAACCTTCATAAATTTTAAATAAATTAAAACATACAAGTAAATACACTTGAAAATTTTCTCATAATGTCAAAAAAACACGTTCTTATATAGTTTACCTCATATACACTATTTGCACATTCATTGTTATTGCATACATAGAGATAACAAGTCTACCAATAAAATCTTCTTATAGAAATGAATAATTCATACATATTCATTTGGTTTTACTAGTTTAATCTCTTTTAATACACCCAATTATTCTCATATATTCTATTGACCTGTTACACAAGACAACTATTTATTCAAAAATACTCAAAAATCCCATAACTAAATTCTAACTTCCTTTTTGTACATTGTAAATTGCCTAACTACTAACCTATTAATTAATATGACTCATCATGTGATTCATTTCTATATTGAAACAATATTGACCCTTTTATTATATCCTAACCACATAATATTTATTACTAAAACCTCTTGAAACAAGATTGAGATCTCCTAAACTACACATGAAGATTTGAAAATTCACATCAAGGGTTTTGTAGTAAAATGCTAAAGTGACACTAATAAAAATTTGAAAACTTCATAACACTTATTAATGACTCTTACAAACCTAAAATGACCCAAATAATTTGACAATGACTCACAACAAGAGCAATAAACTAATATTTACATAGGGTAGTGATGTTCCTACGTCAGCATTAGACCTATTATAAATACTAGAAACTCTCCCACCTATTCTACTGTGATGCATTTGATTGGAAGATTTAAAAATTTGGTGGGAAAATCCTCTTATTTTATAAAAATAAAATAAAAATAGAACTCTTTTTTTTCTAAATACAAAAATGATAGTGTTAATGATAGTGACATTTTGGTCAGCTTTGATGTGGTCACACTTTTAATCAAAATTCTTCTTAATGAAGAATTAAATGTTATTTATGTCATTATGAACCCAAAAACTGATGATTTGGTATAATTATTCCTATGATCAATATTTTTTCCTTTAAAAGAGATATTTTTCGAGCAAACTGAGGGCATAGCAATGGGGTCTCCATTATCACCGATTGTATCAAACCTATTTATGGAACATTTTGAAGATGAATCCCTTGGTTCAAACTCCCTCAAATTAAGATGATGGGATATATTCTTGGATGACATTAGTGTAAAATGGTCATGTAAAATTGGATAACTTGATAAGTTTTTAGCTCATTTAAATGGGAGATCAAACCAAATCTAATTCACTATTGAAAAAGAGGAAAATATTTCATTTCCTTTACTTCATGTCCTAATTTCAAATTATTCAAATGGATATTTAGAGCATGGAGTATATAAAAATAAGATTCATGTAGACATTTAGTTAGAAACTAATTCACACAATTACCCTTGACAAAAGAATGTCGTTTCTGATTTACACCATCACCCTTATCACAAGAATGTGTTTCTAAACTCTTTGGCAACTATATCATTAAGGATCTTAGATTATAAACATTTTTTTCAATAAAAATAACATATCTTAACTTTTATTACAAATAATGGATATATAAGATGGGAAATTTAAAAAAATGTTTTGAAAATGATCTCACAATAATCATAGGATCAACAATCAAGAAATTAAAAAAACCCAAGAATAACTATTCCATATATTAGAGACAACATGAATAGTTAGGAAAGTTGGGTGTCAAACATCATTCAAACCTTTCAATGTCCTTCATACTAATCTATATTCAAAAAAACATCCTTTATATCCTAATAAACATAAAGGATTTTATCTTGTTTTATGCTCTTATGAGAAGCCATATATGGGAGAAATAGGGAGATCACTCCATACTAGACTAAAATAACATTCTCAAGACATTCTTCATTTTTTATTTGACTCATCTAAATAGCATGAACACTCTCATGTCACCAAACACCATAGGTGTATGGACGAAGAAAAAATTATTGTCAAATGAGAGAATTATTTAAAGATAAAAATTAGAGAAACCATTAAGATAGGAAAAAGGCCTACAAAAATGAATAAATATGGGTGACATGACATTGGATCCTCATGGAGACCTATTTTGAAAATTATAAAAGATAAAACATGAGATATATTTATTATTTCATGTTGTCTAGTTATACTTATTGGGTCAACCACCTTGGATAATATATGGATTTCAATATTTATGGTGGTTGGTGAGTTGATTTATCATTGTAAATTTCAAGACCTTATTATCCCATAAATATTGATACACCTATTGTATTCAAAACATTGGACCTAATATATATATATATATATATATATATATATATATATATATATATATATATATATATACATATATATATATATATACATACATATATATATATATATATACATATATATAAATATACATATATATATATAAATATACATATATATATATACATATACATATATATACATATATATATATACATATACATATATATATACATATATATATATATATATATACATATATATATATATATATGTATATATATATGTATATATATATGTATGTATATGTATATATATGTATATATATATATATATATGTATATATATATATATATATATATATGAAAGAACTATAAATCTCATTTACACACACACACACACACACAAATATGTATATGAATATGAATGTTATTCTATTGTCTTGAATCTTTTTAATTTTTGAGTATTTTAGGGAAGAGAAGGATAGTTAAGTATATTACTCAAATTACTAATGAAAATATGTTTTTAAATGAAGGAAATTACATTTTATTTACTAATAAAAATTAAACATTACATATGGAACAACTAGTAAATGGGTAAATGCTAAAAATATTTGAGTTTCTTTTTTCTTAATATTTTTAATGTTATTTTGTTTTCTTGATTTTTTAAATATTTTCATATTTTATGGAAGAGAGGTATTTCTTATGATTCCATCGAAGCGTTGATC
This sequence comes from Torreya grandis, assembly GCA_037957365.1. NCBI lineage: Eukaryota > Viridiplantae > Streptophyta > Pinopsida > Cupressales > Taxaceae > Torreya > Torreya grandis. The sequence continues at coordinate 2,145,161 of JARHVA010002779.1, read as the reverse complement.
ATAATGTGTTGTAAGTTCATAATGGGGTATAAAAAACTAGTCATACTATCAAGGATCATGTATATATTACAAACCTTAAACTTTAGAATATGTGATACTATAATTGTTTCTTATAGAATTTTGTAGTCATCAACTTTCAGTATATGTTATAGTGTATTTTT
>JARHVA010002779.1:1950000-2140000 GCA_037957365.1 Torreya grandis | reverse complement strand
AATATGTTTAGGATATTTAATATTCTATACAATTTATAAATAATTTTGTATGAATACCATATTCTATAGGTGATTTGTGTCATCAAAATGTTGGATTCAAAGTGTAATTTAAGAAAATAGGCACAATGAAATGGTTAATACAATCATTTTGGTAGTGGAAATATCATACACTAAATGGTTAAACCATGACTAATTTTTTTCAATTTTACAAGACTATTGCATTATATAAAATCATATTTTTAATATTTATATGCACACAGTTACTAAATTCTCATTTCCACATTTTTGAATCACTATTCTTATACTTATATGTGCTTGACCGTATTCCTAAAAGCAACCTTGATAATAAAATTCTTAATCCTTAGTAAAAATAACATAGATTCACCAATTAACTATTTTAAACTTCTAATTTAGTTGTCTCTATGATATAGATAATAGCACTGCTTAAATACAATACTACTAATCATTAGTGTCTGAAGCAATTGATTTCATTCTTCTACCAAACAACAACTAATTTCTAAAATTCATATTCACCTCATAGGTTTTCCCACATGTTTCACAATTCTAATTAAAGGAATCTTCAAAAATACCACTATATAATAAAATTTTCCATTAATTTATTTAGTTGTTCAAATAATTATTTTATATAATAGAAACTAGATTTAGTTTAACTACACATTGAGTGTAAATCACCTATTCTTCAGATTCAGAGTCAATAGTACCCAAGTATCTTTTATGATGTAATGCATCACAAGGTAGTGTTAGAAGTTAGAATGATTGAATGTTTCATTATGGTCATTTATAGTTTTATTTGTGTAGGATAGGTCATATATATATATATATATATATATATATATATATATATATATATATATATATATATATATATATATATATCTTTAGGTGGTATTTGAGTCATTGAGAGTTTTTAGTTTGTGTGTTATTAGCTCTTTAGATATTTTTTGCCAAAAAGCATAATTCAAAATTTTAAATTAGGAACTAGGTTATTTGGTGATATTTTGGGTTTTTTAAAAGCATTTAAATGTTGGTAAAAGTTTTTTAAGGTCATATATGTTCATGTTCCTAATAATTTGTGTGAGGGTGTATTAACATGAAAAAACATGAAATAAGAAAGATAAGTCAAGAAAGTTGGTCTTGTAACTGCCACCCTACACGACGATTGGCCAAAATAAAGAGTTTACTTGAAATTTGGGTGTCTTAAAAGAGAATATAATTCATGTAATGTGTTTAAGAGTGATATTTTTATATATTAATATTGTATAAAGTCATAGGAAAAATAGTTGGAGTAAATTAAAGATCAATAATTGAATAACTTTGCCTATCTTTGTAAAACATTTGTGTATGATTAGTTTGTATGTAATGGAATTAATGAATAAAGGAATATTTTAAAGGTATTTATGTGATCTCATGATAAAAATTAATGTCAAAATTATTAGAGTTTCTTTTTTTTTGAACAAAGTGGTTTCACATTAAAAAAAATGATGATCAAAAGGTTGCATCTATATTATGATTTATTGAAGAACAATTATGAAGTATTATACTAAAGAAGATCAAGTAGGAAAGGTATCTTTACGACGGTTCTTAAATATTTATTATATGGTTTGAGTCTAGATAATATTATGTAATCGTAATAGAGGATAGTAATTCATTTTAAAGATAAGACATCCTTTATAATTAGAATTTATAGAAGTAAACCTTCGCATGTAGTCCTTTAGTACACTTAAAATTATTTAAAATTTCTTGTTCAAAGTTTATTAGGGTTTTTTATAAACTAAAAATTATTTTAAAAGGTTAAGAGTTGTGTGTGAAAACTTAAAATACATTTTATTTTATATGAAATCAATCTAAACATAAAATTTGTCCTTTTGATTTCTCTCGGCCTTGTGTAGGCCTATCAAGAACAAGCGAGAGTTTTGAATCTTACAACTATCTTCACTTGAGTTTCCATTGTCTAAAAATTAAGAAACTTAGGACCATTATATGTTTTTACTATCTATAGAGTATTAAAGAGGATTAATGTTGGTACAAGACAATATAGTATGGTCACCAAGATTATAATAAAGTAGGCCTCAAGAGACCTAATTTGCAAGATGTGACTTGAGATAGTCTAAATTTATATTTGGGTGTTATACTTTATAAGATGCTGAAAATAGATAAATGGTATCTCAAAATGACATCAATTTTATTATAAACATTTTATATCATTCAAAACTACTGGATTTATCTTAAATAGGGTTCTAAGGAGTTATGTTTCAAGAAGGCCAAAGTTGATTGTTTTAGATTTAAGATTGGAAATTAAGTATTATGTTTGGATTTATGAGAGAGTTATAATATTAAAGTGCATAAACATAAGATCCCTTGTGAGTATTCAAGATCCATGTAACCATGAATATAGATTTTAGGCCTATGAAGCTATATGAAATTGAGATAGATAGAAACAAGAATGTAGAAGGTAGTCTTAGAAATTAGGGATGAGATAGAGATGTTTTGGTTACATATAGATAGAGTGTATAAGATGATGATGTGGTAGTAGTTATTCAAGAGAGAGGAACACTATGTTTATGAAGAGGATTAGTTACCTAGTCAATACAAGAGAGAAAGGGTGTCAAGACAAATAAGTACCTACATCAAGAAATCAAATTCAATGATGATTTAAGGCAATAAAGAAGAAATCAGAGCCAAGGTAATGAATTTTGAAGTTGTAGGAATCATATCTACATCAAGTGGTATTAGAGTAGGTAAGCTCTTTGTATAGTTTATGATTTTGAATATGATAAGTTTCTATTTGAGGTTGCATGATATTAAGTTATAAGAATGAGTTAGAGAGTTAGAAAAAGGAAATACTTTTTGGTAGAAGAGCATCCCTAATAATATAAAAAGTAGTATCTTATGAGAATAAGAGAAAAGAGAGAATATAAGAAGGGGAGTCATTATAAGGTGAAAAAGACAAGGACAAGATTGTCAATAGACTAGGTAGGAGATAACCTAGTTTGAGACATTAAATCAAGGTGAAAAATACTTTATTATGAGAATATGAAAGTAAACAAGGCAAAATAAAATAAGGGCTTGGCTAAGTTAGATTACCATAATGAGAGAAAGAATTAGGAAGACCCAAAGATAAAAGGGTTGGTTGTTGAGTAGGAGATGATTGAGATAGATCAAAAGTTATAAAGGATAAATGTATTAGTATAGGTCATGAAAAAATAAGAGATCCAATGGTATGAATGGATAATGAGGAAGAAGAGAGTTAATTCTCTTATAAGGCTAATCATGGAGAGAATAATAAAGATTGTCATGAGAGACAATGAGAAGTAAAATAAATAGCTATGTAGGTAGCTCAAGGAGGATATGAATAATTACATGATGGATGAATAGGTTGTTAGAAAAGTAGAATTTGGGAAGGACCTTGAGAAGAAGATAATAATGGAGGCAAAGTAACCTAATAAAGAGAAGATGGAGGAAATCAAGCCTCATGTTTTAAAATTTTATAATTTTTCTCATGTATGTATGTAGGTACAAAGGTGAAGAAAGAATAAGTACATTATGAGGACACATAATTTGAAACCATGAAGGGAAGTAAGCATGAATAAAATTCTTATGATGAAGAAGATGATTTGGAGAAAATATAGAAAAAATGAGTGGTTTGTTACCCTAAAAGAGGAGATATGCTTAGAGAAGGAGGTCTTCAAGTAGAAGGATTCCTCATTGAAGGCATAAAGGAATCAAACATGAATCAAGAGGATAGAGTTAGAAGGTATGAAACTAAGAATTTAGAATATGAATTTGTATTGTATAAATAAATATAAGAGTAGATTAAACAAGATTTTGAGGTGATGGAAAGTTGTTAGGTGAGAAACAAGATCAATAATTTATTTATGAGTTGGGAAAAATTATAGGTAGAATTGGTAGTTTTGGAGCATGCAATGGATGATGAATAAAAGGATAGTATTTCCTAGAATAAAATTGGTGGATATGAAAAATTGGCATGAGTCTATGGGGGATTAAGAGAGATATATAATCATGGGTATACAAATTGATTTAAAACAAGGAGTTTCAAGATTGACACAAGATGGATATGAATTCCAAGTTCAAGACATGGAAAAAGTTAAGCAAGAAAATAATGAATATATGAGTTTATGTGGATAAGATTAATATAAGATGTTGAAGATGATCTATTTGAGTTCTTTAGTTAAATTGAAAACAAGGAGAGATCCGTCATACATAAATTAGAAGTAGAATTTTAAGAGGATGAAAAAAATAATTCAATGATAAAGAACATGATTCCCATAAGAATAATTTAAGAGGATAAAATTTAAGGCCATACAAAGGGAAAAAATCATAATAAAACAATTAGTTCTAGCCAAGAAAATGGACAAGCATGCGTACAAGGTGAACCAAGTCAAGTTTCAAGTCAAGGCAAACTAATCATAGAAGAATTTGAGTTTATCAAATAACAAGTATGGATAAAAAATCTTGAAACTAAAGAACATAGGATAAGATGAAATGATAAGGAAATAAATAATATTAAATATATGCCTAAAGAGGCTTTGAATAAGAATATAAATGCAAGAGAAGGTGGAAAGGATAGTTAGGTCCTTAAAGAGAGTAGCAAGTCTCATGAATGTAATTTTGTATATACTATACATGATGGTGCCTATATGAATATTCAAGAGAGGGAGCCACTCCATAATCACATGGATAAGATAAGTAATGAGGAAAAATAACTCACAATGAATCCAAGAAAATATGAGGATAACAATCATCCCCACAAAGGAGTTTATTGGACGAAGAATACATGATAGGAGGAGGAAAATATAAAGCCAAAATGATATAAGGAAGGAATAAGAGTATGATATAATTGAGGAAGAAAAGATAGGAAAGTTTAATCCTATAAATCAGTCCAAGTAGCATTTGAAGTGTTGAATAACATATACTTATGGGAGAAGAGCCACAAGACAATGAGTAGGAGAGAAAGCAAATGAAGCAAGATCAAAGAATTAAATTGATCTAGACAATTGGTAATTTATTAAATAAGTTATTTGAGGATATAAATGATGATATTAAGATCAGAGGTTATCGAAAAGTGTGGTTTTATGATTTACATAGTTTGGTCAAAGAGTTTCCAATGCAAGATGACCAAGGCTACGAGAAGACTCACCATGAGAAGGAGTAGAATCATAAAGTGAAAGATAGAGATGATATATACTAAAGTATTACAAGGTTGAGATTATGTAATAATCCATAATTAAGAAGTAAGACCAGAAATGAGTGTATGAACCGAACATGACAAATGAGTAAAAAAGCTATGAAGGAGAAGCAATAATGGAGAATGAGAACCAACCATTGGAGGTAGATTATGATAAAGAGAAATAAAAAATGGAGAATATGGATGATCATGATAAAAAAGATGTATAGTAGGTCATATACTTCATGGAGGTAAAGGATGAGTTGAAAAAGAAGTAAGACAAATTAAGGAGATAAATAGACAATAACCAATTGAGAAAAAATGAGAAAGATAAGAGAAGAATAAAAAATATAATCTCATAAGATCATAAATGTAATAATTGTAAATTAATAAATAAGTTATGCAAATTACATTTGATCAAGATCTCAAATTTTCCCACTTATGGAATATGAGGAAGATCATCATAAGGTAGTTTGAGAAGTTTGTGTGTTATCATGTTTTATTATGGTTGTTTATTGTTTAATTTGGGTAGGATAGGTATTATAGGGACCATTAGGTTGTATTTAAATCATTTGGAGTATTTAGTTTTTGATTTATTATCTCTTGAGAGATTTCTTACCAAAATACATAATTTGAAATTTTGAATTGGGAACTAGATTCTTGAGTGATGTTTTGGATTTTACTAATAATGTAATGGTTGATAGATAATTTTGAATGTACTATATGGTCCTATTAGTGTGTGTGATATTGTATTAATTTTTAAAAAATTATACAATAAATATAAGTCAATAAATTTGGCCTTGTAACAAACACCTACATGGGGGTTGGTAAAAAGAAAACATTTTCCTAAATGTTTGGCATCTTAAAATAAAATAGAATTCATTTAAAGTGTTATAGAGTGGTAGCATGATATAGGTGTATTATATGAAAAAATAAAAAATATATGTACAAAGTGGTTTCACATAAACGTTTTCATGATAAAATGGTCGCATCTATAATACAATCCATTGAAGAGTAATTTTGAGGTATTATAGTCTAGAAGATCATGTAAAAGAGTTATGTTAATGATGGTTGTTCAGTAGTTATTACATGGTTTGAGTATAAAAAATATTAAATAGTTTTAATAGATTCTAATAATTCATTTTTAATGCTCAGAGATCCTTTATGAGTACAAGTTATTGAGGTAAACCTTCACACATAGTCATTTAATGCACTCAAAATTATGTCAAAGTGCTTATTGGAAGTTTATTAGGTTGGTTAAGATATAAAAAACTATTGTAAAATGTGAATATTGGTGGGGTAGACCCTAAAATACATTTGGTCTCATCTAAAATCAATAAAAACTCAAAATCTATCCTTTTGATTGCTCTCAGCCTTGTGTAGGCCTGCCAAGACCAAGCTAGGGTTTTGAATCTTACAACTCACGTAACATGAATTTTCACCCTCAAAATTTTATAAAAATTTGGAATTTTATGTGTTTTGACCAGATGTATAGGATTCAATATGTTAAAATTTTATACAAGACCATTAAATATGGTTACCAAGAATTTAGGATCAAACTAGTCATAAAAAGATCTAATGGCAAGAGGTGAGTTGAGATAGATGGTATACATTGAAATTTAGATGCTAAAATTTTTGTAATAAGCTGAAAATAGATAAAAGGTATCTAAAAATGTCCTAGATTTTATTATAAACTTTTTATATTGTTCATAACTACTATATTTATCCTACAATGGGGCTACAAGGAACTAAGCTTCAAGAAGGCCAAAGTTGATTGCTTGAGAGTTCAATATTGGAAGTTTATTAATATGTTTAGATGTCTAGGAAAGTTATAATAGGAATGTGGATATACATAATATACCTTTTGATCATTCAAGAGCCATGGATCCATGAATGTGTCTTTTAGGCCTATGAAGCTATATGAGATTGAACAAGGTAGAAATAAGAATAGAGAAGGTAGTCTTGGAAATTGGGGATGAGATCATAATTTTGGTTTTAAGTAGAGAGAGTGTGGAGGGTTATGATATGGTATTAGGTATTATATAGGTATGAATACTATGTTTTCCAATATTCATAGGTTCCTGCTCAAGATAAGAGAGAAAAATTATGTCAAGACAAGCAAGTCTCTAAATCAAAAATGCAAACTCAGAGGTGATTGAAGTCAATAAAGAAGAAATAAGAGATATGGTAATGAATATGGAGATTTGAGGAATTATTTGAGATATGTTTTAACACACCTATGAGGTCATAATTCATAATAAAACACATATTTGTGCTAATATTTTACAAACATATAAAATTACACCCATATTAGATTTCTCCAAGACCTCTCAACCAGGTCAAATGCAAACAGTTATGCATAAACAGTAATATTGCATAAAAAATACTCATTAATTATTGATAAATGATTAAAAAAGGAGAAATTACATATATAAAAAGGATATAAATTAAAATCCCACATTTTAATGAATGTGGGACTAACTTTCCCAAATGATCTAGCTACCCTGAGCAAGATAGTGACGCATGTAGATAAAACTCATTGGATAAAAGTCTACACAAACACCCCATTAAGCATAGATTAGGTGGGATGGATAATTAGGTCCCATTAAAAATTCTTTACAAGGTACCCAATTATATAAAAATGATACGCAATATCTTACAAAATATTAAGGATGTTTGGCTCCATAAATAAGAGAGAGAAGGTAAGCACATAATATCTCATGACACGTGTTATAATGGGTCCCTTTGTAACAAGTGAATCCTCTTCCTTTTGAAAATAAGAAATCCTAATGTTTCAAACTATTTGATTCCCACTCAAGTGGAATTATAATAGGAATACTCATGTAGATATCTATAAAATGCTCAAAATTATCTCTAATAGTGCTCAAATATGTCAAAATTTGATAAAGAACCACAAGCCTAAGGTCATAAAACAATAATAAGGAAACATATAATGAATGGAATAAAACATGATGGTTTAAAATTAACCACACATCTTAAAAATAAAAATAAAATGGTTCAGTAAAATAATGTCTATAGGAAGAAGAGATCAAGGCTCAACAACCATCAAAACTAAAGACTGGTATGAAAATGAAGCACTCATATCTAGAAGATGAATGTATATAGGAACATATGAATCACCAATACTCTCAATGTGTCTACTCTCATTAGAATCAGCGAAGTCCTCACAAATGGAAGCTTATAAAGGCTCTAAAAGAGAAATAATCTACATAGGAGTAAATGTAGAATCTATAATGAGACAACTAAGATATGGCATAATCTCAACTTGTAGTGATGGGTCGATATATGGAAAAATAGTTTCCACCATGGGTGTGTCATAAAAAAAATAAGTACAAGGGGAGAGTAAAAAAGTATCAAAATAGATAATATGAAGAGGAGGAAGAGGTATGACATAAATCACAGTAGGATCCCCAAAAATACTCTAAAGAGTGCTTCAAATAGAGAAGTGTCATGTTGTATGCTATACATAATGGAATATATCCCATGAAATGTGTATCAATTAGTGACCATAAACATAATCACAACAATTGTTTGAGTAATCGTATTGACATGGGTCTAGAGGAATATGAATATATCCATATAGGAATGGAATAAGTCATTGACCTGAGATTGAACATTCCATGTACACATGCCATAAAGCATAATTAATTTTCCCAAGAAAGACCACTAGTATAGACTCAACCTTACTCGTCTGGAGTCTCTCAAACAAAGTTGTCATAACTAAGAGAAGACACCAAAGAAGTGCAAGACTACAGAAGATACTCTACAATGATGCTATAATATTTCACACTAATGAATGGGATGTTAGACATAACTAATAATTCATCCATGTGATAAGCAAGTACATAAATCAATATAAATAGTGCATGCTAAAAATAGGTATATTGGGCATAGACTAAAATGCATCCACATGTGATCAATTGATGAACTAAGTACAATGTTTATAAGAGTAGGGTCCATAGCACAAGAAACACCCTGAATTGGCACTTTATAACATTAATACATTTTCAAATAAAATAGGACCCATGCAAGGGGAATTAAAAATAAATCACTTTTACAAAAAGTGACACTCAAATTTGATTTATTGAGTAAAATTTATGTCTAATAATATTTGCTATCATTAATGACCTATTTATGAACTTGCAGTTAAAAGTTAAAAAAACACCAAAAAGGGTAGTAAATTATCCTTCCAACCACTCATTGAAACCAAAAATAAACTACTAACCTCATCAAGATAACTAAAGTAAAAAATGTGTCCATATAGATCCCTATAAGATCTAAAGTGATAAATAATTCTACATTAAGGGGTAAATACATAGATAATTTAAAAAGATCCTAGTGAACAAAAATAAAGCTATTTCAATTTAAATTCAAAAGGATTTAGTTATTTTACGGCACATTTAATAAAACAATGATAGTTATTATGAAAAAAAGAATAGGATTTCAACTTTATGACGTTAAAAATGAGCTTGAGATGGGAGACTCGAAGGTGAGTGTTACCATTTGAAATTACATGTCCACAAACATAGATGGAAATAAGGTTCCTTCAAAGTAAATACTTCCCCTATTTCACTGGCTTCATGTTTACATAAGTATGTAAAAGGGATGGAAGTTGATGTAGGTCTAATAAGGTTGTGGAAGGACACATAGTCATTTGGTATTCTTCCAAGCTTCATTAATGGGTTATATTCAGGCGATGATCTATCTACCATGGAAACCTACTCTAAAAATGGGTTATATTCATGCCATGATATGTCTACCATGGATAAAGGATTAGATGAGTAACTATAGGTGTATGGTTTTGATGTTAAGACACATTTTGCTTGGTATCAGGCATAATGCCTAGATCTCAGCACTTTGATTACACTTCCAAAGAATCTACCACTATTATGGAGAGTTTATGAGGCACTTCACACATCTGTAGGTCATGGTGAAAGACATCATAAAATTATATCCCATGATCCATGCAAGGTGATGCCACCCATAATCCAAACACCAAGATTTTAAGCATCATTATCTAAGCATATGTTTTATAGGCACGTAAGTCTGTAAATAGATTGTCACCTAATGATATAATCACTATTTGAAAATGAGAAGATCACGCTATCATGTAGGAAAAAAATACTCGTATAGACCATATATATGTCTTTATTAGGTCATGTAGGTCTGAGCATGGATGTGAGATCCAAGGGCAAGCACCTTTAACTAGTTGGAGGGTTAAATAAGCTAAATATAGGACATTAATTTCTTAGATCGACTGATTTAGCTTTAAACATTTAGAAACATGAGGGATGAAAAGAGATACATGGATATCAATATATGAGAAAAAACCCTTGATTTTATATTTGATGAAGCTTTGACATTGTTCTTCTATCTTGTATCTTTCCCTAGAAATCAACCCGTTAGTTATTAAATAAAACAATAAATAATCTTACCAAGGATTTAAATAAAGGTGAATGACCATTTATTGATTCTTTGATGTCATATTATATTTCTCTAAGACCTATCAACATGATCTAACGCACACATGAAAACTATGGATTAGGTGAAAGAGAAAGTGTAAAAATAATAATGCATAAACATCCCTCATTAACTCTAGATGAATGAATACAAAGGGAGTGGTTACATATATAGGAGTGAGAGAGATTAAAACCATGCATTCTAATGAATATGGGAATAACATTATTAAATTACCTAAATGACCTAGTTACCCTAAGAAATTTAATGACATATGTAGATAAAACCTATAAGACAAAAGTCTACACCAACAACCAATATTTCACACATACAACTATAGCTTAGGAGAATTAAATGAATTTGTATCTCTCTTAGAAGTAATAGTATGTTGATATCCCTCAACATGAGGTGTTTTTATTTAAAGTAAAACATCAACCAATAACCCATATTTCCCCATCTACCACATTCTTTCCTCATTGTCAATGAGTTGGTGCCAAAGGAAGAAGAAGGCACACACCTGCTTCCACAATTAATTAACTAACCTTAATCACACACATAGGATCCTTAGTGATGTAATTTATTACATTAGGGGAATCCTAAATTACAATGACCACATGTGAATATTCTTAAATTATATAATACATTGTAATCCCTAGTTGAGATAAAGTGTGGCTCTATAATAGATATGTACCAAATATAGACTAAGAAACTAGGGCCTCAAACATCAAGCTTAGAAAGAAAAATGATAGTCTCTTATGGAATTGATGGAGATATATCCACATTAGTATAAAAAAAGAGGTTGTGTAATAGTATACATTATTGGGGGATGTAGGGATTATCCCACTTGAAAGAATGTGGTACGTATAGGAATAATACCAATTAGAGTGATCAAAGTGGAAATGGAAGAAGTAGTTGCTATAATATTAGCCATTATGACCTAAAACTTCACTAATGTTATGGAAATATAACTGATAATAGGATAAATTATTGGACAAACTAAATCAATAGTCATAAAATAGGGAACAACAATGTAACCATCTAATACCATTAAAGTGTTAACAACCAATGTGACTAATGCGTCAATTGGAGGAATAGGGTCACAATTGTTTTTTTCATGTATTCAAAGTATAAAGACATCAAGAGTATCCTATAAGTTTATTTATTCATTAAATATATGAACTTATTCTTCCACATTTATTGTTTTTTTTCCTATATCATTAAAATTAGGACTATGGATATAAATCACAAAATATACCTATTATAAATCTTATTTGAAGGCATATGGTTCATATCCTTTGTATATGTCCTCCTTTATAGATTTTCATTCATAAAATAAAAAAATTTACATCAATATTTTTTATTTACAATGAGGTTATGTATTGAGTTCTCTATTCTAACATAGCCTTATGACCTTGAAAATTACTATAAATAATTATCTTGACATATTAAATCATATGATGCCCTACTATAGCTTACACAAGAGGATGATGATGATTTTTACACATCAATTGTAATTAGGTTGGTTGAGCTATAACAATTTTTTAAAATGTTTGAATTATATTGTTCCTTAAGTATTATATGAGATCGACTTGTGTTGATTAAATAGGTCTACTAAATTTTATCCCTTTATGGTGGGTTCAAGTAGAGTATCTTTCGTATTAATTATTAATTTTCCTCATATAGAGACTTCTCTCTCTCCACGTGTTCCATTTCATCTAAATAAAAAAATTTGTTTGAAGGATCATATTGTATCCTTTGAGAAATTTGAATGGTCATTTGTGTAGTCTCTCTTACTCTGATGTATACATGGTATTAATCCTTAGAATTCAGGAAAAAATAATCATGATCATATTTCTTATGGACATATGTATTCCTAAAAATTCCTTGGAAACTTTTTATATTTTGAACAACTCTTCCCCTAGGTTTGAATTTTTGCAACTTCAAGTTGAAATTTGATATATGGAAAGAAGAAAAACCTATGTGACTCCATTTTTGGAATTTTTTTTCTCCAATGTTAATTATCATCTTGTGTACCACACCCACATGGGTTATTTTATAGTCATTATGAATACTTATGGATAGATTTAATGCCATATACTTCTCTACCAATATATTAGGGACCATTCTTCGTAAGTAGAAGGGTGTCACCAATATACCTTTAACCTTAATAACTATGTGATATAGGTAATAATAATATTCTCCTAGTGATAAGTGATAATCTATTTTCATCATCAAACATTGGAATATGTTCTACTTTTAAAAATTTGTATGCCATAGTTTATAATTTCTTTACGATCTTATGTACGTTACTTATAAACTTATGCATATGGAACATGTAAAAATCCTAACATATTATTTCATCATTGTATTTTTATATTTCAAATGTATATATGTATAGGGTTAATTGTAGTGCATATTTCATCTTATCAAATATGAAAACAAGTAATATTTGGCATCTAATATGTTTTGGGACAAACTTTGTCATTTCAGATTAAAGATTATAACTTCCCTAATTGCAAAAATATCCATGTCATCAAGCATCATAGATAAGAGGGGGACACATAACTCATATACATGTGTAATGTAAGTATCACTATGAATTAGAACTATGAATTATCATCAACTTGGTCATTATAATATTGAACCCTAGTCCAAACTATATGATTAGAGTGGTGTTAACTTTCAATTTTTTAACAAGATTTTTATGTTTATCTTCCCATTATTTTAAAGGGTCCCTAATATATTTATTATTGAACCATTCTAAGAATACATGTGATTTATAGACTATGTATGGTTTAGGTAATCCATATTACTTCTCAAAGGCTGCTCTGACTATAAAAGCCACTAGTAATTGAATATCCCACCTATGGAAAATCTCATATGTGCATGTATTAGTAGTAAAAACATTATAAAGAACATCTACTCAAGGAAATACCTTACATTTTATTTTTCTTATGTGTATCCTTACTGCATTGATAGATAGTCAATCATTTATATATTCCCTCTCTTAGAGAGAGAGGTTATCCTTGTCATTGTATGGTTGAGTTGTTTCAACCTATAAATACATTTATGATTATTGTAGGAAGATATTGAGTAGGGGATTTGAGTATAATTTTGTATCCTTTAATTCCTATTTCATCTTAAAATGTACTAAATTTTAATTATATATATTTCCTTAAGTCTCTATTGTAATATCTTATTGAGTTATGTATAATATTATGCACCTAGATTAAAGAAAACAAGAGAAAATAATATTAATTCTTATGTTAGATTAGTAAAAATTAAATTAAATTTCATTTGGGGAAAATAATATAAATTATAATAAGCATCAAATTTATTAATATGATGTCTCATTCATTGTAATTAATTATATCTCAATGATTAATGTAAATTGTCTTACCATTTAAATTTTATTTTATGACGTACTCTTTCAAAGGGGATTCTTTTTTAATGTGTCAACTTGTCATAAATTTCAAGAGATTAGTCATGTTTGGTATCTTTGATATATAAGTATCCCTTTATATTTAAAAAAATATATTTCTTACTCATAATATGTCTATGTTTATATTTCAAATTGATTATGCTAATAATAATACATGACCATTGACTGATTTGGGCCCATACATGGTTGATTGTTTCTTCAAGATCCATTGGACTATAAGTGAATAAGGGTCATTTTTTCTTTATAATTAAATATCATGTTTCTATGGGACACATAATAATATCTCACTTTATCATTTTGGTATGCCTTTCAATTGGTCTTTTATTTATGTAAGTGTACGAAGCTACGTGATAATCACATATAGTAGCCTATTATGTGAAGGATTACATGCGCCAACTTTTTTCTTAGTTTCATAGTTTCGATCTATCTGATTAATTATCTTTAGATATTTTTATATGGTGTTAGAAGATGATGACACATAGTGTGATATCTTGAAGTCACATACTCATCAGAATTTTTAATTTGTCACTTCTAACTGAGGTTTAAGACAATAGAAGATGATGACACGTAGATTTATACCAATTATTCACATAATAAAAATACTTAGTGACATATATAATTAATAAAATGCATGAAAATTTGTAAGAAATAAACATGTCATAGTCACACTCAATCGCATAGTCATAAGTATGAATAACATAGCACATTTTTACAAAGCCTTGTGATGGATTAATAGATAGGTGTGTGTAAATATATCATTTAGTTTGGTATTCAATATAGTTTTAAACATATAAATTTGTCTTATTTGAAAATATGTTTTGAAGGAAATAAATTATAATAATATCATGATGTCAAGATGTCATAAGTGTGCAATTTTAAGTTTTTCCTATTAATGCATATTCTAAGTAAAGGGGTATGAGTACCTAATTTTTGATAGATCACCATATTGTTTGGATGTCAAAAAATGTGCTTTTATTTAAAATTTTAATAAGGAAGTGACACTTTAAAATATCAAGGTTGATTATAAATTAGGATGCAAACTTGTAAAATAGACTTGATAGAATTAACAATAAAAAGAGTTAGCTCGCATTAGTCAAAGAGATTAATTTAAAAAAGAGATTAAACTTTATTTAATTTTATCACTATAGTAAATAGTTGAATAAATTAACTAATAAATAAACTAAAATAGACTTTAACATAATCATGCAACATAATAACCATTATCTTCCTTAGATTGTGTGTGATTATGTGAAAACTATTTCCCCTTGTTGTGAAAATTTTTAAAAATATTTTAAAAAAATTGAGGTCTCTTTACCTTTTTTCTCAGTTTATTTAACATGGTATTCTCAATTTTGTGGGAATCTAGGCATTGCTTTGCTACCAAATACACATCTATAGCCTTGACAAAGAGACCTTTTATTCCACTCTAAGTATTGTTATATTTATATCTAGGTTTTCATATCCCCTATAAATATTACTTAAATAACCCATTTTCCATCACACCCACACCCACACACACACACACACACACACACATTTTATTTATTTAAAATTTATTGGTAGAATAGATGGGAACCACCATTATATGAGTGTATGAGATTTAAGTATATTATATATTTCACTCAAATTTCACTATTTTTTATCTCTCAAACAAGTTTTAAGCAAGTAAATATACAATAGATCCTTCAAAATGAGACTTCTCTCTAAAATTTACATACAAATATCAATCTAACTTTTTCATTTCTGATAATGATATTCGAATTAAATAAAAGGTTCCAGTCAATTATGATATGTTCCTTAATTAAAACATATAAATTCATCATTATAAACCCATGAATACTCATAACTGTGTAAAAATTACCTCTATGATAAATCTCAAAAAATTGTTTATGCAGGGTCACATTGATGTTATTTGGGAAACCAACAAATTGGAGGGAAATCTAAACTATGAAAAAAGGAAACCTAGACTAGGAAACCATGAAAGATTGTCTATGAGTATGGTTAATCTAATATATGAAAATATGAAATCTAATATACCCCTACAAGTAAACCATAACTCATATTTACTCTAAGATGCTCTATATTAGAACAACCACAAAATAGTAATTTAAGTACTTCCCATTGAATGGGAATGTTATATCATTACCTTGGACATATTTTAATATAATTTTTTTAGCCAAGAGTTCATATATTTCCATTCAATCACTTCTTCTCTACTTTCTTACATCACTTTTACCAGAATACTAGTCAAATTTAACATTTCCAAGAGTCTTCCTATAAAAATGAACCTAAATAGCATAGACTAGTTGTGGATGTTAGAGTATATATTTCATGTATTTCTCATGTTTGATAGTGTATTAACTATTTTGACTTTTAGTGAGTTTTTCCTATGTGAGTATTTATCCCAAATTGGCTAGTTAGGTTAGTTCTATATTTTGCCTTGCATATTTATGTAAGAGCTTTCATATGGTACTAGCATGCTTAATTATGAATAATTTATGATTTATCTTATTTTTGCATATCATATATGCATCTTCCTTGTGTGATGTTTTATTTCTAAAACATTATATTCTTGGGTTGGAATGCCTTTACCATTCTTAGCATGGTATGAAGGCCCTAAAGAAGTTGAAACCATAAACTTATTTTGATTCCCTTGTCATGTAGACAAAGCATAGAAGAGAGGCATTGGAGGAGATATTTGTGTTATCAATAAGACTTTTGGAAGATTTTAAATCTTTTCATTTCTTTTCAAGATTTTGGTTTACTGTTCAAGGAGATCTGTCAGAGACTAAAGGTGTTATATTTTTTAATGGAGATAGGCATTGGAAGAGATCAACTTAAAATAATCCTCATTGGAATCTTGGTGTCTCATGCAAAGCTTCTTCCTTTTTTTCATTGTGTTAAACTTCTATGTTGGGCATCTTTTTCATGTTTTAACGTAGGTTTTGGAACATATTTTGGCATTTTCTATCTAAGTTCTATTATATTTTCCAGCTTTGACGCCCACCCTTGACATCCCATGTCTTCTAAAATAAGTTCTATTTTTCATTTTCTATTGTTGTTTCATTCTTCATTGGCTGCTACATTGAAAGACTATATCTACATTGTTTTTTTACATTCTTCTACCATGATGTCATAAGCTTATTCACTTTTTCTCATTCACTACTGCATTGAAGAGATCAGAAGAGTTGACAATATATTAAATTAAGGCCCTTGGTTATATCTAGAGCTGAAAACAATAGTATTTTTCATTTTTGTCTCATCAAAATAGTGTCTATATTAATTTTTTTCTTTTAGAAGGCTGAATGTTTTCCTCAAAAGGAAGCATTGTTCACTTACAAAAGTATTACATTAATAATGAGGATTATTTTTCACTTTAATTGGCATTTCTATGCCCGTGGTGTAATTTTGGTTATAATGAGTGTTTGGAAGACTGTGTTGTTTTTTTATCTACTCATAAATTCTATTGCGTATTAAATTTTTAATGTTTTGACCCATTTTAATATAAATCGTAACACCAATAAATTTTGAACCATAACTCAAATTTGAGTTCTATTTTTCTTTAAAGTGCATCGTTTTTTATTCTCTATCAATTATTGTCATTAATTTTTAGAAACATGATACTTTTATAAAGTGAAAAATAGGGGTGGGGTCTTCTAATATAATATTATGTAGGGTTATTTCATTGTTGATTTTATGTGTTTCTTTCTTCTCTTTCAGGATTAGTTAGCACGGCTTCTACTTATATTGTTGACCATTGTGAGCCTTTGTTTACACATAATTACCACACATGGATAACTTGAATGGAAATAATCATAAAACACAATGGCTTAGGGTCCCCAATGAATGAAATATAACCGTATCTTATATGTGAATTTTAAAATTTTCATCATCAATGTAAGTTTGAAGAGTGTATGGGATTGATTGGGGGATATTTGAGTGACAATATTTTGTTTCATTTTGATGGGTGTGATTATCCATTCAAAATGTGGACTAAGTTAAATGGTTTACTTAGAAAAGTAGATCACATGAGAGTGATGTAGCTTGAATTGGAGTTTACTTCACTAAATCTAGATGACTTTGCCTCCATTTTAGACTATCTCACTTAGTTTAAGCATTTGTTGACTTAGTTTAAGGGAAGTATATGAGATAAAAAGGATGAAGAGTGTGTATACTTAATCTTGTCTAAGTTAAGTGGCCCATTTCAAATCTTTTCTTCTACCTTTTTCTCTAGTATGGATGCCTTAGGTATCACATTCAAAATGTTAGATCTAAGATTGTTTTTTGAGAGACATACTAGGGAGGAATCCAAATTACCTCACCTTGAGTCTTTCATCTTTTAAAAAGCATTAGTGGCCTCACATCCTAATAATAAGGGAAAAACTAAGAGAAAGAATAATAACACTAATCCTCTACCTCAAAAACCATCTAATAAAAAAATGAATAAATCTAAACTCAAACCATCTTCTAAATTCAAGAATAAGTCTAACCTATCTTGATCCTATTCTTTGGGGGATTGGTCATGAAGAGTCTAGGTGTTTAAGAAGAATGTAAGCCCTAGAGGATACCATTAGGAAACACAATAATTATATCTCCACTCCTCAATCTCATCAAAATAGTAAATCACTTAATTTTGTTGGGATATCACAGTTACCTACTTTAGATAGTTGGGTTTTAGATTCTAGTGCTTTACACCATATGACTTCTTTCAAGGAGTCCTTTATATCTCTTAGTTTGAGTTATACTTCACACATAGAGGTTGGATATTACTTCTACATTTATGTTGAGGGGAACAAGGACATACATCTATATGGTGGATGTATCAATGATGCATTATTTCTTCTAGACATCACCACTAATTTACTTTCAATTTATTAGATTGGTCATTTTGGTCATGGTAAGACAATTACTTTCACACCAAATGGTTCTAAGATTTTAGCTTTGTTAGAGCCATACACACTTATTTCCTAGGGTGTTGTTGATCAAATCTCAAACTTACTATTTATAGGGTTTTTATAATATTCCTCCTTTAGGGACTTGTTTATTTTATCATGTAGATTCTGATAATTTTGGAATGAGATATTTGGAAACCTAAAATACATATATTTGAAGTGGTTGAGTACTCATAGTATGGTAGAGGGTTTTCCTATAGTTTCATGTCTTGATGTATTTCTCCTTGGTTGTGCACTAGAGAAACAACACCAAGTTGTATTTGCTAAGGGCATGTCAATGAGTTCTTCTTCACCACTTCAGCTTGTCCACAAGGATTTGATGGACTTTCCTACTATTTATTTTAATGGATGTAAGTATGAACTTACCTTAATTGATAATTTATCAAGGTATACTTGGGTTTATTTCCTCAAGTAAAAGAGTGATGTATTTTCTCACTTCAAAGTCTTTAAGGCTTTGGTTGAGAAATAGTGTATGAGGTACATAAAGAAGCTTTGTATAGATAATGGAGGGATTAATTCAATCCCAAGTTCAATAATTGTTTAACATCCCATGGTATTTTTAATTAGCATTTTATTTCACACACTCATTAGTAAAATGGCTTAGCATAAAGGAAGAACTAAAATCTAAAAGAGATGGATAACTACATGATGTATTCATGGGATTTACCTTATATTTATTGGAAGGAGGTAGTTAATTATGTAAACTATGTTTAGAACTACACACCACATCAAGCACTTGAGTATATGACTTTATAGGAGGTTCGTTTTGGAACTAACTCTGATGTCTCATTTTTTTGAGTCTTTAAAATCCTTGCTTGGGGATTTATACCAAAGAATAAAAGGAAAACATTAGATAAGAAAAGTAAATCTTTGAGTTCTTAGGGAATTTTGAGGACATGAGAGATTATTGTCTTTTAGATCTAAATACTAATGACGTTAATTTTCAAAAACATGTATATTTTGATGATCACTTCACATCTCATGACACTTCATCTTCTTTTATGCCTTCTTCTTATTTTGATGCTTCACCTCCTATCAAGGAGATTCCTAACATGGTTATAGAGGATGAGGATCATGTTCACAATTATGTTGTCATTATGCCTAGTTGGGCTCATACTATAGTTGATGAGGAAGCACCTTTCATATATAATCTTACACCTACTCAACATCATCATACACATTATATGGGTACTAAACTTTATGTTATGCATTCTCTAGGGATCGACAATATTTTTCATAGGATCATGGGATATAAGAGTGGGATGATCTGATGACATATGAGTATTCTTTATTGATGAAGAATCACACTTGGGATTTTGTATCACTTCCTAAGGGAATAAATTTGGTTAGGTGTAAGTGGATTTATCATACCAAGTATGGATCTGGAAGGTCGATTGAAAAGTATAAGCCACATCTAGTTGTAAATGTATTATTACAGATCAAAATTATTAAAAACTTTGAGACTTTTGTGCCTATTATCAAGATGGATTTTTTTTCACCTTATACTTTCTCTTGCTCCATCACAGGGTTGGCCAGTATATCACATAAAATAAGTGTATTTTTTGATGAATACTTTCATGAAAAAATCTATATGGAATAGTCTGATGGGGTTGTTCATGACTCTTCTCTTGTTTATTAACTTAATAGGTTTCTTTATGGTCTCAAATAATCCCCTCAATATTTATATGAAAATATGGATTCATTTCTTCTCTTCACTAGATTTGTTCCCTAGCACTCTGATCCCATAGTGTATATTTAGTGTATTGTGGAGGACATTGTTATTATGGTCTTGTATGTTGATAATATGTTTCTCATAGGTACCTCCTCATCTTTGATTAATAATTTTTCATAGGCACTTTCATCATAATTTGACATGATAGATCTTGGCCTTTTGTATTTCTTCCTTGGTTTACATATTTTAGAGACAAATATAGGGATCTAATTTAGTTAGCAGAAGTATACTCTTAATCTTATTCAACATTTTGGCATGGTTAATTTAAAGCCAAGGCCTCCTTTTCTATTAGGAGTGACTCTCACTACTTCTTTTACTACTCCATTTTATGATCCTATATTATATAGGTAAATGGTTGGGACTCTTATGTATTTGACCCATACTCACCTCACCATTTCATTTATAGTTGGGTTTGTATCTAGGTTTGCACATGACCCTAATGGTAGTCATTGGTAGGATGATAAGAGTATTTTGTGATATTTGTGAGGCACTACTCATTTTGTATTACACTACACCAAGGGTTTTACTTAATTGGTTAGATATATTGATTTAGATTGGTTAGGTTCTCTTGATGATAAAATGATAAGCATTCTACTTATGTCTACATTGTTTATCTTAGTTCTTCACATATTACTTATTTACGCAAGAAGTAGTAGTTTATTTCAATTTTATCTATAGAGGCTGAGTGTAAGGAATCAGTTATAATGATTAACTATATTTTTTGGCTTCATCAGTTGTTCTCAAAGTTTGGATTCATGCAAGATTCACCCATTATACTTTGGTATGATAAATAGAGTGTAATTCATATATCTTGTAATACATTTGAGCAACAACAAACCAATCACATTGAGGTACATATACCCTTAATTTTTTATCACATTTAGGATGAAATTCTTAGCTTAGATTACATTATGACTTAGCAGCAGGTTGTAGACATCTTCATGAAGCTTTTTGGGTTACCTCATTTGGCTGAGTTATGTGGCATGCTTGGGGTTTCAGAATTTTTTGGTGGGGTTATTTTTGAGGACATACTCCTTCTTCATTTCATGGATACATATTATAAATGAGCACCTTATCAGTCCTATTTATTAGGACTCATATTATAAACATGGCACTATTTATTTTTTAGCTTTTATTATACCCTAGATTCTCTTAAGGGGGGTGTTAGAGTATGTATTTCAAGTATTTATCATGTTTTCTAGTGTATTAAGTAGATATTTAATTTTTTAGTTAGTTTTATCTATGTGAGGATTTATCCCATGCTGGATAGTTAAGCTAGTTCTATGTTTTATCTTTCCTATTTATGCAAGAGCGTTATTATATTACTAACATGCTTCATTTTGAATAATGTATGATTTGTTTTGTGTGATGTTTTGTTAATAATACTTTGTATTCTTGGGTTGAAATGCCTTTACTAATCCTAATAGTGAACGTTGACCTTCACTATGAAGGGTTGCCTTTTCATTAATATTTTTATTCTAAGATAGGACATTTATCCTCTATATGCAAAAACTAGTGAGAAAGAAGCACACATCAAGGTAGAAGGACTTTTACACCAGCTACCTCACTATGGAAGGACATGATTTTAATACCATATATAAATATCCTTTGAAATATATCAAACCTTTTAATCAAAATTAAACACTCCTAGTTGAAGAGACTCCCCCTATAGAGATAAGATCCCTACCCAAAAAATATCCATGAGATGTGGTTTAGATTCAAGACAAATTGAATAATTATTCCCCTCTCCCCTAATTCAAATCATGAAGTAAAGGTATGTTGGACTCTAATTATTATAAAGAAGAAAATAAGTCATAAAAGAGGCTCTTCCTCTCACAAAATCCAAGCAATGAAAGATTTTAATTTTGAATACATGCAGAAGCTGAATGAGATGTTAGTGAAAAATTAGTGGGTTTTTTCTCACTCCTATTTTTACTCTAAATAAAAGTGATGAATTTATGAAATTTTATTGTCTATCAAGTTGGTTATTTGTTTCTTGATACAATATATTAGTGTGTTTATCATGTCACCCACTTTACTAGTTGTTTTTAGAGATGTTCCTTTTGAGATTTATTGTTCTATATTTTTCTCCTTTATACAAGGTATAGTGGCCATTCAAACCCCATTTTAACTTTATATAATTAAAAGAAATCATATATTTGATATGATTGAATCCATAATGGAGTGACCTTTTCATGTTGTCATTTATTCTCATGTGGTTTATGCCATAGGAGGACTAAGTATGAAATTATAAAAACTTTAACATTTGATCTTTTGTCAAACCATCTCTTGACAATGTCTTATTGTTTATAAAAATATTCAACGGTTTCATTCATAAATATTTGATATGGAATTCATCTAAAAATATTTATGGAACCCTTTCATCATAACCCATATACAAGTGTATAAAATGATAAGTTTGTATCTTGAGACTAATGGGGTGAATTGATTGCTTCCCATATAATAAAAGGAATGGTGAATCTTTTAGGGCTTACTTATGTCTTGTTATGTTTTATCATATTGTGTACTTCAGTAATAAGTCCATTGTCTGACATTCTTTTTGAATATTTTTTATAGTGTCAATAATATTCTTCCTAGTATATTCAACAAATTCATTTCATCATGGCTAGTAATTTTAAGATAAATTGATAATAATATAATTTTTATACGTCCAGTTCATGAATTATTTTGATTCATAATTAAGAACATTTTCACATATGAATGAAACTAGTTTTCCAAACTTGTTTAGAATGTTTTCTTCAAGCAATTTAATAACATCTTATGCTATTTAGTTACTTGTGGAAATAAATTTAGTCCATATAATGAGATAATACATTGTTGTGAGTTAAAAATTATATTTAGATGATGAGACGAGATTAATTAAATGTATAAAACTGTGCCCCATCATGTAAAAGGGCATCATTGAATTATATTTTATAGGGGCAAAGATGCATGCCCTCTAATTTTTACAAAGAGTTAGAATTTATGACAAGTTCTAAGGTGATTGTATCCATCCTTGAAAATATTAGGCTAGTACTATCCCATTCTCAAAATTTTATGGGTTGTGGTGTGTCCTTAAGGATTTTCACTACCTTTGTTCTTATGGAAATTATAAATGGTGTCTTTAACTTATTGTTTATAAAAACACCTCAAGTGGACACCTACGTAATTAGATGGATACAACACTCAATTTTTATCATATAATGTGTTGATTTGAGCTTAAATACTCTTATTTACTCATTTAGTTTAGGAGGACATGTTTCAATAAGTAGGTAATGAATAATTTGATTATATCAATCATCACCTACTATTTAAAATTAATAATTTTCATGACATACATGCACATATCAATTTATTTAACTAGTTGGATGATTCCTTGTTCTTTTACAATTTTAATAGGCATAATTTCTAAGTCAAACTCTTACAATTTATGCATCCATTTACCTCTTCACTCTCCAAGTTCATTATATCTAAGTACAACCCTGAAAAATGGATCTAGAAACTAACTTCAATAAAAGCATAAATATACTTGTCATTCATAGAGTACTTTAATTATACATCTTTTAGATTAGTGCTAAGGAAAATAATGGGATAATCACTTTTTTAAACCTTTTTAGAAATCATTGTTGTTATAGTATGCTCAGATGTGAATTAATATAGGAATAAGTCCTTAGTGAAATATTGGATAATCAAGATTGGGTCCTAAGAAAAGGAAATTTAGATATTATGAAATGATCTATTGTATTTGGTTGTTTATTATTTTTTCATTTCTTGATTCAAAAATGCATTAAATAGTTTCATGATATCTTCTATTACTCTAAAAGTGCTATTTTTTGGATTCAATGAAATCCCATACCTTATACATCTACTAAATTTTATTTTACAAGTGGGTAATGGGCTCTACTATATTCTTTGATAAAATAATGAGGTGATCCATATAGATGATGAGTTACTTACCAATGACTCCTTGAAATATAAATTATATGACACACATAAAAGTGGCATATGCATTAATTATTCAAAAAGTCATTTTTTGTATAAAAACATTCCCCATTTATTGTTAAATTTGTTTTAATTCAATCATGATTTTTCATTAATGCTTGGTTTTAGCCTTAAACTACATATTAAAAAAAAACCATTTTAGAACCACTAACTATATATATAACCTCATCTAGGGAAGTCAATTGGTATTTATATTTCTCTAAAGTTTGTTAAGGTTTATGAAATCTACACAATGTTTGAATTCACCCTTATTCCCTCACATAGGAATTGAATTAGAAAATGAATTAGAGTGTCTAATTTGAAACATGATATTGGCATCCAAAAATATTTGAAATTCATTTTGAACGAGAGGTTATATAATGGGAATAAACGGTATTTTTATTTTCCTTAAAGGATTTTGTCCCTATCTAAATTATACAGTATGTATTATAGCTATGGGATTATAAATATTTAAATCCCCATATCATCAGTCAATAACATAATTTTAATGTTTTATGAGTCATTTAAGTTTGCATCTCATTTTATAATGTATTAATATAATATTGGCATTCTAGGTATTCTCATTTGTTCCTAGGTTTATCTTGAAAAATAAGATTTATTTGTTCTATATTTTTTTTAATTTTTCATCTTGGAAATCCCTATCAAAATTTTATTCTAATAACACCATTCCTTAATGTATTCTATTTTATTTAAGTTGGACGATACCATTATCTTAAACTTATTCTTTTTTAACTAGGTCAAAGTCCTTATCATCTAAAATCTAGAATTCAAAATCACTAAAACTCTTCATGGACTATAAAATCTACTGATCATCATCAAATACTTAAAATTTATCCAAATTATCAAGAACTAAAGGAAATGAAACTAACTATATAGAGAATTTATGAAACTTATAATCTTAAAGGGGGCCAAATTTGTAGAAATGAAGGCTAAAAAACATGTAGTTTGGTTTTGTTCTCTTTGATATTGTGTTAATATTTAAGGCTTCAAATAATTTGATAAAATCCTTAGATATGTATTTATATATACTGAGCTATGACAAGTTAAATTGGTACAAATTATTGACTTGGTGGGTAACTAAATATGACTCTCTAAACACTAGAATATTTTTAAAATTATGATTTAGAGAAAAATGTAACCCTAAGATCAAGGACTCATATTTTGTCTATTTTTTTTTTCATGAAATCTTTGATATTTAATAACCAAAGTAATATTTTCCATCATGATCAATCAAGGTATGCCCACATTAGAACCTTGTTTATATTGAGCACTGTCAAAATATAAAGTTCATAATTTTTAATGACCTTTGAATTCTCAGTCATAATTCCCATGCTTTATATTAAAAGTGTAAACTTTGATGTGTAATGAGGCAAAGTTAACTCTTTATATTTTGGTGACGTATTATGTGATTGCATATTTTACCTTTAGATCTATATAAAATCTAAGATTATTGGCCACTCTTTTTTAAGTTAGCCTTATGTATGAATAATATGTTGTCATGTAATCTTTCAACATTTTTAGCCAATCTCGACTGAGGAGTATACCATAACCTTAGGGAATGTCAAACACGAGAATCCAAATTTATTGTTGGACATGTGTCTCAAACTAAAGATGCATTTCAACATTTAATAATTCTCTAATGATTGGGATAGAATATTTATTTAATTGAAACACTAATCTCTTAAGTTTTTCAAGGGTTAATCCCATTTTTTGTAGAATTTTGTGGACATCACAATAGCTAAGGATATTGATTAAAACAAACAATGATTCATAGTTTTCCTAAGTATTCTAATGATCATAAGGAAATGTGGGACTTTAGGTTTAGCTTTATAAATTACTATATTGGTGTGTGAGACCTTTGAATTTTTAGAAGTTGGTTTTTCAGTCAGAGCTACTAAAGAAAGTTAAATTTGTTTTAACATAAAATAGAGAAATAGATAAATTTTGATATTTAAAATGATAGACATTTGCAAGGAAATCTGGTTTAGAGAGAAGATATAGGACCCCTGATATCCAAATAAGAGACCATAAGAAATATAGTTATGCTACACTTTCAATTAATTAATCAAATGTTTACAATATGCCTTAATATAAAAGAGGTCTTTCACAAACCGTATAATAACAACTTTTATATTTTAAGAAGTTTATGATAACTTCTAGGATGGTATAATGAAAAATAGAATTACTAAAATTAGATGTGGAAGAATTTATAAATTCCAACACTCCCCCTTACATTCTTCCTCTAGCTATTAAAATATTCATTACTCCTAAATTTTGCCTCAAATTCTGAAAGGTCTCCTTCACTAGTGCCTTCATGAAGATGTTTGCTAACTAATCTTAAAAAATTTAGAATGCCAATTTGATTTCATGATCTTCAACCAATTCTATTATGAAATGATAATGAATCTGTATGGGCTTGATTCATCCATAAAACATTGGATTCTTCGTCAATGCTATTGAAGACATGTTATCACAAAATATGATTGTTCCATCTCTTTATTTCTTCTTCAAATTTTCTAAGACTCTACTTAGCCAAATAGCTTGACATTATATTGCATTTGTTGTAATGTATTCAAATTTTATTGTGGAAATAAAAATTATGGGTTGATTCTTGGATGCACAAAAAATGGCTTCTGAACCCATGTGAAACACATAACCAAATGTGTTTTTCCTATCATCTACACTACCTACCCAATCACTATCTGTATACCCAACTAGATCAAAATCACTTAATGTAATATAAGTAATTCCATAGTTCTTGGTTCCATTAATATATCTTATAATTCTATTACATACTTGTCAATGTATATCCTTAAGTGTTTCCATAAATCTAAATATCAAACTTACTACATAAATTATATTAATTTTGGATGTTTTCAAGCACATGAAGCTACCTACCATTCTCTTATATAAGGTTGAATTCACCTCATTATTTCAATCTTCCTTACTCAACTTGAGATTTGTAGTGGTTGGTGTTGGTACAAGCTTATTATTCAATATTTTTAACCTCTTCAATATTTGTGAAGCATACTTATATTGAGAGATGAATATGCCATGATCCATCTATTTTACTTCTATATCAAGAAAATATCTTAACAAATCCATATTTGTCATTTCAAATTCCCTTTTCATTGCTTCTTTAAACTCACCAATAAAAGGATCATCATTTCCTATGAAGATTAAATCATCTACATATAACACAACAATCAAAATCTTACCATTGATATCCTTGATGTAATGTTTGGGCTTTCTATTTCTTTTGTTAAAACCATTGGTAGTGAAGTATGAATCAATTCTACTATACCAAGTATTTTGTGCCTGGTTAAGCCCATAAAGTGCCTTCTTGAGACTATACACCTTGTTTTATTTTCTTGATACTTCGTATCCAAGTGGTTGATGAACATAGACTTATTATTTTAATAATCTATTAAGAAAGGTAGATTTTGCATCCATTTGATATACCTTTCACTTATGTTGCGTAGTTATTCATAGGACAACCTACATGGTTTCCATTCTTGTAATAGGAGCATAAGTCTCATCATTGTATCTATCAGGATGTTGTTTGTATCCCTTAAAAACTAATCTTGCTTTGTACTTGTCAATTTTTCCTTTTATTGTGCTCTTGGCCTTGTAGAACAACTTCACTCCAATCACTTGTTTACCTTTATGTAAATCAACTAACTCACATGTCTTGTTTATTCTTATTACATATATTTCTTCACTCATGTCTTTACACCATTTTTCTTCTTTTACTGATTATTCAAAACATATAAATTCATATGGATAAAATAAATAAAAATTCAAGTTTTCATCATCATACCTTGATTAATCATATATCTCCCTTGATCTCATTGTCTTTCTAGGCATAAGAGAAGCAAGAGTTGGATTTGAACTACTACTAGATTTGATTGATTTAGGAATGTTTTGTGAAGGTGATAGAGGTTTTTATTATGGCTCATCTTGATAATCTATGACTTGTTCACTTTGACCATCTTCATTTCCATCATCTATCAGTATTGATTCTAAGATACCTGATGTAGTATTAATAGTGTCATCCCATAATTCATTTCCAATGAATTCAACATCCCTGCTAATCATAAAATTCATTATAATATGATTAAATAATATGTATGCTTTAGTGTCATCACAATAGCCAATGAAGATACACTTTTCTCCTTGATCATCAAATTTATGTCTCCTTTCTTTTGACACATGTTTATATGCCACAAACCCAAATATTCTTAGATGCTCAATATTATACCTTTTATTTTCCCATGTTTCTTGAGTAGTCATGTTTCAAATAGTATTTATGGGACACATGTTCAACAAATAGACTATTTTTTCTATAACTTCACCCTAATATTCTTTTGAAAGTATCTTGGCTTTCAACATCCTTGCGGCCATCTCTTAGATGGTCTGATTTTTCATTTTTGCCACTTCATTTTGATGTGGATTGTATCTATCTATAACTTGATTTTCAATTCTTTCATTCTTGAAACAATTTAAGAATTCCTTAGAAATATACCATTCCCCTTTATTTGATCTCAGGGCATTGATGAAATATCCACTCTATTTTTCAACCAATGCCTTAAACCACTTAAACTTCTCAAAAGCCTCAAACTTATTCTTTAGGAAATAAGTACAAATTTTCCTACTAAAATCATCTATTATTGTTAAGAAATATGCATTCTTAGAGTGGGTGATATTTTTCATTAGGCCACACAAATCTAAGTGCACCAATTTTAAAGGTACTTTTTCCCTTCTAGACATCCTTGGTTAAAAAGGTTGCCTATGTTGTTTCCCTAGTATGCATGACTCACATTTTCTTTTAGGTTATACTATCCTTGGTAAAAATCTTACCATATTATTATTAGATAAAAATTATAATAAAAAATCTCAAATGCCCATACCTCAAATGCTAAATTCTAGATGTGTCTTTCATGACTGTCTTGAAGGCTACTTGATGTAGTATTGTAGTACTCCTAAGAGGATTAATTTGCATCTTGAGAGGAAACATTCAGTTTCTTATCATCTAAACTTTAGCTATAATGATCTTGATTTCTTCCTTGTCAAGGATTTTTCACTCTCCATTCTCAATTAGGACTATATATTCTTTTTGAATCAATTGTAATATATTCAACAAAATATGTTTCAAATTTGGAGCATAATAGGCATCCTAGATTTTTCCTCTCTCACCTTGCTTATTACAGACTATGATAGTTCCTCTACCAATAATAGGAAATTTTTCATTGTTCCCCTCTTAATATATGACTGAATATTCTTATCAATGGAAGAAAATAGGTTCTCATTATCACTCATGTGGTTACTACATGCACTATCCAAATTCCATATCTCAGCACTGCTCTATTTAGTAGCATTGTATATAGTTAACATGTTTTGCAAATGTTCAAGTTCACTTACATTCTCAGTGGCTACATGTGCATTTTTTGTAATGATTATATTGCCTCTTTATACCTTCACTAGTGAACATAATAGACTTAAGACAATAATATCATTGAATATTACTTTTATCATACCTTTGATTTGAAGTATTACTCTCTTTTCTTGTCTTGGATGTTTAGTTAGGAGCTCCTTGTTGCTTCTTGAATATCTAAACTTGATATTTCATAGTAGTTCCTTCCCCTTTCTCTACCTATGAAACTTATACCTCTATTTTCTCTTCCTCTCCCCTACCTCTGAAATTGGCCTAAACCTTGAATGCTTTCTCTAGGGAAAAATATTTGGATATGTTCAACCAGTACTCATGGGTTTGAAGAGAACCCATCAATTCATCCACTATCATCTTTGAGAGGTCTTTGGACTCATGAATATCTATTACAATTGGATCATATCACATAGGCAAACTCTTAAGACTCTTTTAAACAATCCTTTGGTCATCTATTGTTTCACTATTAACTTTTAACTAATTTATTAAGCTAGATATTATATTATGAAACTAAGAAATAGACTCATTTGCATTCATTTTCAATGTTTCAAATTATCTTCTAAGCATTTGTATTTTTACCTTATCAGTACCTCGATTGGAAATTTGGATTATCTCACTTGCTTCCTTTACATAATTTGCTACTATAAATCTTAGATATATGGATTCTACCATTATTGTCTCTACTAGATTTAATGCTTTCACATCCTTCCTTTGATTCCCTTTGAATTTATTTTATGGAAATTTGTCAATGCATTGTACGCTACTTAATCAATCACATCTATAAAATCAGTGATAAAACACTCACATATATCATTCACAAAAAAACCATCTTCATCTTCTTTGCCCAAATGTGATAATTTTATCCATCAAATGTAGGTGAATGCTACCAACTTTTCCCATCTAATTCAACCATGTTATGGATCTAGTCCACTTCACTCCTCAACTTTGCCCGGGACTTGATGATTCCTTTTGTGGTTTGCTCACCTT
The DNA here is from genome assembly GCA_037957365.1 of Torreya grandis. Lineage (NCBI taxonomy): Eukaryota > Viridiplantae > Streptophyta > Pinopsida > Cupressales > Taxaceae > Torreya > Torreya grandis. Next base: position 2,108,755 of record JARHVA010002779.1, on the reverse strand, counting down.
TTCTTATTTTATTTTTTCTATTTAATCCACATAATTACTAGCTAGAAATAAAATGAGGAGAAATATAATTGTGAATGCACATGTAGGAGGAGCGTAAAAATATTGATATCGGCAAGAAGGTAAAAAAACAAAAAAAGAATAAAAGGTTGGTCCCATCCAATGGTTCTAATTATTTATAAAATTAAACTAAAATTTCTTCCTCTTATAATTATGATCTTCTTCTACAGTCTCCCATAGTCTAAAGTTTCTCCATGGATTTTGCTATCACTCATGTCTGCATATCTTTATCTCCAATGATGGAGGTAAGATCTCCTATGGTCTAGTTCTCCTCCAAGATATAGTGACTCTGATAGTGTCAATCTCTTTTTCTTACAATTATTATTCATATATCCCTCTATTTCACCTTTATTTTATCACCTTCCATGATATGTTGATTGGCTAGCTTGTTCCATGCTTAAACTGGTCTCTTTCTTTGGTTGCATTCTAGTAGTGAAAAATTAGACAAAGGTAAGCATTTTGTGGACTCTAAATCTATTTTTATGGTATCTACTCTGAGTATTACTTATTTTTTTTAAATGAAATTAGAGAAAGTGAAAACATCATTTCACTCATAAAGTTGGGTCAATGAATACACCTTATATATCATCATTAACAATAGAAATAAGAGGAACATGATATGTTAAAAAATAGTTTGTAGATTTAAATTGTAATTGATGCCTGACTCACAATTATATTCTATTTGATGGTTTTTTTTAGGTTATGAAAAATGTGTTAATCAATAGTGTGACCTAATGTAAAAAAATTAGAAATTTTATACATGTAATCCTTTACAATGTGCACCACTAGAATTATGTTGTGTTTTTCATGGGAAACCATATAACTACCATTGTAATGAAAATGATGAATAAAATCTTTAAAATGTTATCATATATGTTAGTAATATGAAATACTCTATATTAGAAGTAGATCCTAAACTTTTGCTCAATATCCCAAATCAATGTGAGAAGATAGTAAATGTTGTTAAGAAGTTTTTACATATGATGGTGATAACTAAGTATAACAATATACTTGCATTAAAATGAAGGTATTAACCTCCTACAAATACATTAAAAACACAAACAATAAAGTGTAGATTAAACTTGTTAGAAACAAACTTCAATGCAGATGTTCACAACAAACTAGAAAATCTCTATGAAGATAACGAAAGGATTAGATTCATTGCTTGCATAAAATAGAATACATACACCTCATAAATAGAGGTCTTGTTTCACTATACAATAGACTATTTCATTGAATTTTATCTTATATTTCAAGAAAGGAAGAAGAAGAAACTAAATATAGGTATGGTTGAAAAACCTTTTCGATTGTGCACATATTTAATTAGTTGATTATAGAGAGCTCATATATGGCTTGGGAGGATGACCTAGAAATAAAATAATACTAAAATAAATTGTTGGTTAGATAGATAGTTGGGTGAATTGCCTAGCGCTAGGTATATCCTAGAAGCAAGAGCTTCCTCAAGGGCTATCAATCCACACGATTTAAATAATTAAGTTTATAAAATAGAAGATAAATTACTTGCATCAATAATCAAAAGGTACTAAAATTCAATACCAAAAATGATTGATAAAGAAAATGACTAATAATAAATAAGATAGTAATTCTAAATAGGTTAGGTGTGGTTCAAAAAATATATTAGAGGTCTGTGAATAGGCAAATGAAAAGGAAAGTACATTTGGTTGAAGTTAGGTTGATGAAAATAGCTTGCTATTATTTTATACCATAGTGGTCATTGGTGGTGGTATGACCATCAATGGTTGAGTTGGCTATTGGTGGTTGAGATAACCATCGGTGGTTGGACAAACCATCAGTGGTTAGAGTGACCATTGATGGTTATTATGTATTATATTTGGATGCTAGAAGGTTAGATTGATGGGATCACAAAAGGAAATTTTAAGAGATTGGTTTATGTTATACTAGTTGTGAAATACAAACAAAATAATTCATAGAATGAAAATAAATACTTAGCTTACTAGAGATTGGTAAGATGAATGGTTGAAGTGGTTATCTCATGGAGTAATTTTGATAGAGTAAATGTACTTGGATATTAGATGAGGGACATTAACACTTCGGCTCTTTGTCGTGATGATTGGATCACTACATTGCTAGAAGAATGCCTATAAAAGAAGCTCTTTATGTAAAATCTCTTGATAGTTGTCAATCCCTCTTCACCTCTTACTCATCTCTACTTATAAGCAAGGAAAGAGAGGTGCAATAAGAAGTTAACAAGGGGTCCAGGTTGATGTCTAAATATAACTCACACATGCATTGGCTCACAAACAAATAATATGAGATAATTATAAAAAAGTAACTTGGGTTAAAGGATTAGTTAAGTTAGTTCAAATAATATAGCTTGACCATTAGTGGTCAGTGTGATTGTCAATAGTTAGGGTGACTGTCAATGGTTAGGGTTACCATCGATAGTTGAGGTTTGAGGTTAAGTTGGGTTATAAATGTGGGTTTCACCAGTAGGTCAAACTAACTAGTTTTAACTCTAGTTTATGGTCAAAAGATTAGGGTTGAGACCTGAGGTGGTCTAGGGGTGCTTTGACATTTATATCTTTAATATGTGATTTTATAGTGTCTACATTTTAACCATTTTTGTTATGTAGTTTATATTAGTAAACTACACAATAAAAATGGATTACGAGTTAAAGGTTAGGTTACCCCAAACATGGGAGGAAGTGTTCCCTCTCAAATCAAGAATTAACTAGGTGAAATAGACTTGGGTGCAAGTTTGATAAGTGGGTAAGTTGGTGATGGAGGTGGGTGATAGGTTAGGAACCAAAGTATAAATGCATGCACAAAGTATGATAACTAAGATCATTTCTTGACTAAGTTGCCATGGTTGGTAAAAATAAGGTCGATATTAAAAGGATAAGTGACAAGTGGACCATGTGACTGCATTTGGGTGACTCAATTTGAGAGCTTGGTAGCTTAGACTGAGGTTGGTGGGAAGATTACCCTGGTATGTAACTGAACTATATGATTGTTTCCTCTTTAGAAGCTTACTTTTGATGTTTTAAGGCATTTTTAAGTAGTCGAGGATAATTTCCACTAGTTCCAATGTTGCTATTCAGGAATAAACACTCTTATCTAGTATTCAACACTATTTTCTAGGTTTCAACACTCTTTTCTAGTGATTATGTCCTTTATGCAATGTTATTGTCCACTAGGGATAGTTTTTTGAGTTTTTTATTTGTAATATATTTGCTATATAGCTTGGATGTTGATTTGGCATGGTTGACTGATATATATGTTATTTATTGGTTTTTTGTAGGGTGAGGTTGGATAAGGGAGTTTTTTAGAAGCCAAGTAATGGAGACACTAAGATTTTTACCTTTGTTAGTTGATGAGAGAGTTGTGATGGATAAGGTAGGTTTGGGTCATGCCTATGACCTAAGAACTATGTAGTGAGATAGATATATCTAATTATCACCTTATGTGAGAGGTGGAATATAGAGACTTATTCTTTTTGGCTTCTTATAGGGGAGATTACTATTACTCTAAGAGGATGTGTACCATGTTTTACATTTTATAGTTAGTGGAGGGCATGTGACATTGTAGGATGACATGGATGCTAATGTTATTGATCATGCATCTTTATATTTTGTTGGTGTGCCCTTAGGCATACATCAGAGAGATAGTGATAGTGATGTATTATTATCTATTATTATGAAGTCAAGTGTTCCAAATCTATAGAAGTGGTTGGTCATGTTGTTGGCTTAGTTTATTCCTATGAATGGGAGTGGAGTGTTGATTACATATAGGATGCATATGATCATGTGCAATATAGAGGTGTATGGCACTATGTTCTCATGGCGTAATACTATGATTTCCCACTTATAAAAGGATATTTACCAGTTTACTTAAGAGGTATTAAGTGATGGTATGAGTGTAGCTACCTTATTGCATTCTTTGGCTTATGAGCATATAGTAGTTGTGCAGTTGATAAGATTATCAAGGGAGAGATAGGCACCTCCATAGCCGTATGAGGATTTATGGATGAGTTCATTGGCTATTTGATCTACTGAGATAAATCACTATAGATGTGTTTTAGATAGATTAGTGGCTTAGGATATAATATGGAGACCCTATAGAGGATTTAATGGGTGTCTCAAAGATGGAGTGAAGTTATGGTATATGAGGTTCAGTTGCTAGTTACATGACTATTGGGATGGATTATATGATCACTTTTAGTATGAGCACATGAATAGATAGTTTTGGGTACCACAGAATGTGCTGCTAATAACATGGGTGTGGCTAAGGAGTGCATAGACACAAGTGAGGGTAGGAGCTTGTAGGAAGCCTATTAAGGTTGAGTTAACAACATTAACCTTAGATGTGTAGGATGTGGCCATAGATATTCTTGATATAGATGATGTTGGATGCACAGAGCCATATACCACATGGTGGGTGAGACGTCAATGGGATGTATTGTATTATTTTGATGAAGTGGGTGTTCTTGAGTATGAAGATATTATATTAATCCAAATGATCGGAGGTAAGTATCAATTATATTTAAATTATGTACAACTTTGTGCTTATTTTAGTTTAACTTAAAAGTATATATCTAATGTAGTATTGTATTTTATATGCAAGTGGAGTGGGAGGTGCCCATGATGAAGCATAGACTATTATAGGGAGTGAAGATGATGAGTACTAGGATACCATCATTGAGTAGACACTCTGAGAGCTTACACAGCTTGTTCTTGATGATGTTGTGGAGGAGGATTTGATAGAGCATGTGATATTTACAGTCAGTTTTTATGCTCATTTATTTGATAGAGATATGATAGCTACAATAGCATATGTTAGGGTAGCAAAAGAGAGAGATGATCTAAGGGATGAGATAGATACGCAAAAGATGCCTCCACCTAATTATGGTTCTATTAGCATAAGGATCATGGTTGAGTACACTAATCTTTAGTAGTGATATGTAGACTTATGTAATGAGTATGGTTAGCTATTGGAATGAGAGAGTCATCAAAGAGGCATTTAATAGCTCGAGGGCATGAAATGCCATCAAGTACTAGAGTGGAGCATGGGACTACTACTAGAGGAGAGAGTGAGATTGAGAGTGAGGGCAAGACACCTATTCATGATTGATTATATTTGATATAGTGTATATGTATTTGAAAACTTGGTTATATATATGGATGTTGGTTTGATTTTGGATTCATGCGTATTGTGTTATGGATTTTGGAATGGATTGATACACCAGTTTTAGCTATGGATAGTTATTAGGAATTAAGAATGTTAGCTATTAGTATTTGGGGATTTAAGATAAGATGCTATGCATATAACTTTCCCAAGAGTGGCTCAAGAATACAGAGGCTAACTAGACTTTCAGCTCCATTTTGCCTTGTTAAGTGAAGCTATAAACTCATACTGGTATGAATTTGTGTCACATCACTATCTAAACCATAATGGCCAACTAAAAAAGCTCACATACTATTCATGGTGTGTAAGAATGTGCTTTGTATTTGATACTATCTATTATGTACTAATTATAGTTTTATGTGGAGATTCTATAAAATGTAACTTTATTTGTGATGTAATTAAAATTGTGTGTTGTGAACAAGGCTCAACTATCCATAATCATATACCATGTGGCCTCTACTATGATGCATAAGATTGAGTGATAGATGGAGATGGAGCTGAAACCTATGATGGGGACTCGTCTAATATCAATCATAGTGGGTTATTATGTGAAATAGCTCCCTAAAAATATGGTCATAGTGAATATCCCTTAGGATCAATAGTCTATGATGTGAGTTCATTTATTCTTAATCATAGCATATTTTTATGTGAGATAGGACCCTAAAAATATAGCCATAGTGAATATCTCTCTAAATCAATACACTACTATGGTGCATGTTGACTCTATTGGATATGTATATGGAAATGCACTATGTACTCCTTAGACTACAGTGCTATATATAGTTTTTTCTCACTATACGAGTTTCTAAACCTTTTGAGTAGGTGGAATAGGAGATCTTTTATGAGGTTCTATCCTATAACTTGGATTTCTCTCATGATGAGTGACTAATGATTCCTATAAAGGAATGTCCTAAGATGACTCAATCATAGATGAATGAGTTCTATGGTTTCATGATAGAATAGATCTCAGTACCCTTTGTGTGAATGCTATGATGCCATTATCAACAATCTACTAATGCAATATTTAAGTCCATAATAATCATTATCTCTGTGTCCATGGATATGATGATAGTTATAAAAGGGCCGATGTGGTTGTCTATGTAAGAGATATGGATCTCCTCAATGAGTAGAAGTTAATTTGATTAACCTCCTATCTAGTAGTGCTGATAAAATGACAAATGGGCTATCCTACTCTAAATCAAACTATAATGGTTCCTTGATGTTGTTTATTATTATCCATACCATAGGTTGTACTATAGAGACTGGGTCTTTGTTCTTAACAGTTGCTTTTGTAGTTGTAGTCTGTTATCTTGTATAGGACATGGTGGATGTTTTATGCTAGGACCTATAGATGTAGATAATACTATGAAATCTAGAGTAATCTCAGAAATAGAATCTACCTCAATCAATCCAAATTTCTTTCCCAAAGATAGAACTATATAACACAATTATCTAAAATAAGACTCTATCTGATATAATAGATACTCTAGGAGAAGTTGGAGAAGCTCCTTAATAAAGATATGTTGAATCTCTACATCTACTAGTTTGTATATCAGTCTTATCATGTGAGTCCTAACTCATAAGATATACTCACTAACTGGCTTTAAAAATATTTATTTAGTGTGGCAAGTTTCTCATATGTAACATGAAGGCCTATGTTGGCTATGTAATATTTGAGCAATGCCTCCTCTAAGTCATCATATGTGTGCAAGGTTCTCATGGGGAGTAGATGAAAGAACCAATTATGTGCTTCCCCCACTAATGTATACTAGAACAACTTTAGTATAATCAAAGGAATCACATGAGATGATAAAGACTTTTGAAAGGCATGAAGGTGTATGAATGGATCTCCAGTATCATCAGAATGAGGTAATGATGGTATCTTGAAATGGTTAGGCAATGAAGATTTTATGAATATATTCAAAAGAGGGTTACCATGTAAATAATTTGCATCCATTCAAGACTTATAAGCCTTTTTTTCTAAGGTAAGGAGATGTACTTGATGTTATAATTCACCAACTACATGCATGAAATAGATAATCTACTACATTAATGTCTTAAAGTGGTTCACTTAATCATTTAATTTTGTTGTTAATTTTAGCCATGCGAATGCTATGTTTAGAAATTGGATCATAAAGAGGGGGTGTGCTCACTTGAACCTTAGAAATAATGATAACTTGGACCTTACTAGAGGGATGTGGGCCACCATTCTCTTTAGGTGAAGAGTGAGAACTAGGTTCTATTGTAGTGAGGGGTGGCTTTGGAGATTCATTGGTATCATTATGTTTTAGTGAATCAAATTATAATTGAATGTAAGATGTGTTAGTAACATTAACATCTGCATTATTTAAAATAGAATAATGCATATAAGTAGAAATAGCATTTAGAAGTGCACTGTGTTTGAGAGGAGTGAGAGAAGAGTTAGAAATAGGAGATGCATTTTCTTATTCACTATGTGCACAATAATCATCATTGTTCCATGAATTATCATAATTCAAATATTATCCATTATCACTATCATTTTCATATTCATTGGCATGTTCACTATCATACTCATTATCACTTCCATCATTGCTAGGGAGAGGTGTAAGAGAAGAATTTAATTCCTTTCCAATGTGAAATAGATTATCATTTTAAATTAGAATATCGTGTGCATCTATGTTATCCATGGGTGGAATACATGCATTATTTTCATTAGAAGTAATAGACAGAGTTATCATTTAGACCTTATTTTGACAAAGTAGAGTTAAGAACATGAGATGTATGAATTGAACTATGCATTGGTAATTTGATTCTATTATGTTTATATTATTGTAATTTGAACATTGAAGGAGAGAGAGAGAGAGAGAGAGAGAGAGAGAGAGAGAGAGAGAGAGAGAGAGAGAGAGAGAGTAGGTTCACATGGAAGAAAATTATCACCAATTAGAGATTCACTTCGAAGTGTATGACTAAGTTGTTCATTTGGTGAATTGTGCATAGGAGAATGAGGTGAGAAGTATCTTTCTCATTTATCAAAATTATTTTCTTTTGAAGAGGGAATAAAAGAGATAGGTTTGAGAGAAGAATATGAATTTAATTATAATTCAATATCACTATCATGTATATCATCATATTATTCATTACAACAATAGTAATTATCTTCATTGTAAATGAAATCATTTGCCACATTTTTAGCTAATGTGAAATTCTTCAAATTTGTCCATTCATTACCATAATTATGAGAAAATTTTAGAAATTAATTTATGGGATGAAAGGGAAGAAGTGCCTTACTGGACATTTTATTTCTTTCACAAAAGAGAATATTGAAAAGTATAATTAAGCAAATAAATACAAAAATAACTATTAACATAGAGATTTTGAAAATATTTTTAACACTCCAAACAATTTGCAACAACTCCAAAATATTTTTATAAAAATTTTAAGGGAAGAAAATGTGGGGTTTGAGGACCTACTTTTGAAATCTAGGGTTTTGAGCTAGGGTTTTCCAAATTTTAAAAAATATTGCAATAATTTTAATTCTATAAATAGCTTTAAATAGGACATATGCAAAACAATTTACTAAAAAAATTGAAATTTTGAAATTGAAATTTTGTACAAAATAACTACTAATATTGATATTTTAAAAATATTTTTTACACTCCAAACAATTTACAAAAATTCAAAAATATTTTTCTAAAAATTGTAAGGTAGGGAGGCTTAGGGATGACCTAATTTGGAAAATCTAGGCTTTTGGGTTAGGGTTTTAGGATTTTTTAAAATTATTGTAATAATTTAAATTCTAAAACAATATTTGAATTAAATTAATGCACAAAAATTTATGTAAAAAATCAAAAATTTGAAATTGTATTTTTGCACAAGATACGAAGGAAAAACCCTAAGGGTAATTAGGGTTTTAGATTTGTTCAAACTGTCTTTTCATAGTCCTTTCACAGAAGACTCTGACTAGAGAATATGAGGTTTTTTTATACATTTATCCATGTCTTTCATTTTATTCATCTTGGTCTTGTTTCATGCTTAATTCAATTTTTTGCCTATTTCTAGTCATCTTGAGCCTTTTAAATGGACATTCCACCTTAGCTAGGTCAGATTTCTTATGCATATTCCATCCTGTTAGGTCCTTAGCCTATATGATTGGAATGTTGGGATTGGACTACAATGCTATACCCTAGGGTTTTCCATTTCCATCTCTCGTATCCAAGGTCATTTTGAGCTCTAATTGTCAATTTCCCTAACTTAATGAGTCCCAACCCCTTTCTTAGCTTCATCCTTAAGTTTTTCAATGTCATCTAAATGTGAATAAAAGATCTTAAATTGAAAATAAATAATTTCCTATATAAAGGACTACGTAAGGAATTATATGTCTATCACTTACTACTTTAGCACATTACATAATAAAAATTAGCCGATAGTATAGCTTGATGTTCTACATCACACATAGACTCACATGCTTGATTAAGGAAGGGACTAGGTGAAAGTTCATTCTTGTATCTACCATACACATTGATCATGTATGATCCCTAAGGGAGAACTAAATTTTATATTAGACCCTAGCTTGAGGATTAATGTAGGTAGTGATTAGGATAACAGGGGTTCTAGATTGTGTGATCATTTTCCCCCTAATCTAGATTTTCTCATTTTCACTTTTAATGTATTTATTGCTTCATGTGTGTAGATAAACTTATAATTTGAATATTAAATTATCTATAAAAGGATCTTTAGTGATATTCAAGATCTAAAATTTCATAAGTGGACCAATACAGGGATAGCAAATAAAACCAAAAAAGTTTAGACCTCTATGACTAATTTGGATAATAGCAGTAGGAACTGGACTATAACACCAGATATTAGGGTGTTCTATTTTTGGCACTCCTATCCTTTCACTGAATGGAATCCATATTTAGGTTTCATATATCTTCTTAGCCTTGTACCCCATTTTTTAGCTTCTACAATAGTCATATCAACCTATTTTTCTAGATAAGTTAATTCCTTCTCCTATGTAAATAATTCTACAAAATTTGTATTTTATCATATTAAATTAGACTTTCCTACTTATTTCAGACCCTTTATTCTTTAATAACTAAAAGCTAGTTTCCAAAAAATAATAAAATACCATAAAGGGGGTACAGGTGATTGATATGATTGTTGAGGTAGGTAATTAAATCTTTGATGTGGTTGATGTAATTGATATGATGATTGGGATAGGTAACCCAAAGATTAGTGAGGTTGAGATAGTTGAGGTAAGTTATGACAAGGGTCAAGTAAAGGTTGAAATTTTATAGGTTGGTTGAGGTGATGATCAAGTGGTTTATCAAAGGTTGTTAATTGGCTATAGTTGAAATTGAATTGATTGCAGGGAAGGTTGGGTTGGTTTTAGGTGAGATTAGGTTGATGGTAGGTAAGGTTGGGTTGGTTGTGGGCAAGGGTGGGTTGATCATAGTTGAGGTTGGGTTGATGGTAGATAAGGTTGGGTTGGTTTTGGGTGAGGTTGGGTTGATGATGGTATAGCACAGGAGCACAGGTGGATATTAATGCAAGTTAATGCTCTAAGGTAACAAGGTAGTCTTCTAGGAGTTTAACAATGTTAAGATCTCCTAGAGAAAATATAGGGGTGCTATCCATTGAATCAAGGCAATAAAGATGAGTTAGGTGAAGGTAAGATGGTAAAATTTTTTTCCAAGGGGGGTTAGATTCCTCACAACACAAACAAAGAGAAGACAAGAAAAAATTCAAACAAGATAAAACACACACTAAAGCATGTTAAATCCTAAGGTTATTTTTAGACTCTCTTTGGCTTATGCCTTAAGCTTTTAATAAATTATGTGACTCCACTTGGGATAATAAAATAGGTACCTAATAAGAAATATAAGGATGGTTTTAGGTTATTCAGGCTCTCAAAAGGATCTATATTAGGAATTGATACATGTCTTGGTATTGGGGCCTACCCCCTTACTTCACACACCATACTGATAAGGGTGTTAGGTGCTTAGCCAATATATAATGATTGCCAAATTTTATACTCAATCAGAGAACTAAGTTAGTTCTCCCCTTGGTAATGAACTCTAAGTCAGATCACTGAAAAAGGGTAAGGTGACTGCTAGGTGATGAAATTCTAGTTAGGCCTTATCTCAAGTTGTTTGATGTTTGATTGATGTAGGTGGTCTGGTATGTGTGTGATACAATTGATGCTATGATCAAATTACTTTTCTTTAATTTAACTAATTGAGCTAAAGTTATAAGCAATCAATGTATGTCATTTATTTTAAACCCAAAAGAAATCTTAATTTTGTTAATGAGTAAAGAATATAGAGAATAGCATATAGATGGAAACAAAATAAACCTGAGTAGAGACTCAAGGTCCCACTAGGTGTCCCATAATATTTCAACAAATTTTAGCTTATATTTTGAGAAAGGAAGAAAAGGAAACTAAATATAGGTATGGTTAAAAAATCTATTTGATTGTGTGCACATTAAATCATATGATTGTAGAGAGATCCTCTTTGGCTTGAGAGGATGACCTAAAAATAAGGTAGCACTAACTAAAATGGTTGGTTAGATAGATAGCTGGGTGGATTTATTATCGCTAACTATATCTTGAAAGTAAAATCTTCTTTAGGGGATGTCAATCCACATGTTTTAAATAATTAAGTTTAGAAAATAGAAGATAAAGTATTTGCATTAATAATCAAAAGGTACTAACATTTAATATAAGAAATGTTTGATAAAGAAAATGACTAATGTAGAAATAAGAAGGTCAATACTGCTACTAAATAGGTTGTGTGTAGTTCATAAAATAGTTTGGGGGTCTATTAATGGGCAGACAAAAATAAAATTAGATTTAGTTGAAGGTAGGTGGGTGAAAATAGCTTACTATTATTTTTTACCATATTGACCATCAGCAGTTGGTTTGATCATTGGCAGTTGAAGTAAGTATCAGTGGTTAAGATAACTATCGGTGGTTATATAGACCATTGATGGTTAGAGTGACCATCAATGGTTATTTTTTATTGGGTTTGGATGATGGAAGGTTAGATTAATGGGATCATAGATAACAATTCTAAGAGAATGGTTTATGTTAAGATGGTTGTGAAATGGAAAAAGAATAATTGACAAATTGAAAATAAATACTTAGCGTGCTCGAGGTTTGTTAGATGAATGGCTGAGGTGGTTGACTCATTGAAAATTTTTGGTAGAGTAATAGTTCTTGGATATTGGCTGAGGGGTAGCAGCACTTTGGCTCTATGTCGTGATGACTGGATTTGTGGATTGTTGGAAGAACATCTTCAAAAGAAGCTTTGGATGCAAAAGATCTTGATAGTTGTCGATCAATCTTCACCTCCTACTCCTCTCTTCTTATAGGTAAGGAAGCAGAGGTATAAAAATATGTTGACAAGGTGTCTAACATGTTGTCTAAATATAACTCATACATACATTGGCTCGCACATGAATTAGATGAGATAATTATAAAAGATCAAGTTACGACGAAGGGTTAGTTAAGTTGGTTTAGAAAGTGAAACCAATGACCATCGATAGTCAGGGTGATTGTCAATGATCGAGGGTTAAGGTCATGTTGTGTTAAAAAGTTGGGTTTAGCTAGTAGGTCATGATGACTATAACTAGATCTAGTTTACATTCAAAAGGTTAGGGTTGGGTCCCTAGGGGATCTTAAGATGGTCTAGGGGTGACTCAACATCTAAAACCATACCGTGTGGTATTTTAGTGTCTATAGAAACAATAAATAAAAGAAAAACTATTAAAAAAATACTCCTTTTGGTGCAAGTCTGTTAGTGCACGTAGCGATGGTAGACAATAGTGGTTAAAGGTAGGTGATAATTGGTGGATCACTTTTGGTGGTGATTGATAGATTTACTTTTAATGTAGATAGGATGTCAACTGAATTACAACTTTTTCCAATACTCCCCCTTAATTTCTACCATTAATTGTTTGAACATCTATAATGCCTAAATCTTGTCGTAGGCATTCAAATTTCTCTTATGTTATTGCCTTTTTGAATATGTCTACCAACTGCTCTTTTGACTTGCAAAAATGAAGCTCAATTTCTTTATATTCAACCAAATCCCTTATGAAATTATAATCGATTTGAATATGCTTGCTTTGACCATGGAAAAATAGATTCTTCATCAAAGCTATTGAGGATACATTAGCATGATATATTGTAGTGCCACCTTCTTGTTCCTCATTCAAGTCAACTAGGATTACCCTAAACCAAATAGCCTAACATGTAGTTGTATTTTATATAATAAACTTAGCTTATTTTTTGGATAAAGAAACTATGGGTTGTTTCTTGGAACCCCATGAGATGGTTCCTAAACCCATGTGGAATACATATCATGATGTGCTCTTCCTATCATCTACACTTCCTATGCAATCACTATCTATATAGCCAACCAACTCAAATTCACTTGATTTAGTATAGAAGATGCTAAAAATATTTATGCCATTGACACATCTCAAGATTCTCTTTCCTACTTGCTAGTGTGTATCTTTAGGCATTGCCATGAATCTAGAAACCAAGCTTACTGCATACTTAATATCAGTCCTAGTAGCTGTCAAGTACATTAGACTCCCAACCATGCTTGTGTATAAGGTTGGATTCACCTCATTGCTACAATCTTATTTACTCAATTTTAGACTTGTGATTATTGGTGTTGGTGTTGGCTCACTATTCAACATTTTGAATCATTTCAAGATTTTTGTGGCATATTTAGATTGAGAGATAAATATACCATGATCCATTTGGTGTACTTATATACCAAGAAAGTACTTTAAAAAACCTAAGTTTGTCATTTCAAATTCCTTTTTCATTGCTTATTTGAACTCAACAATTAAGGGATAATCATTTCTTATAATGATCAGATCATCTACACATAGTACAACAATCAAAATCTTACCATGGCTTGCCTTGATGTAAAGTGTGGGCACACTACTATTTTTGTTGAAGCCATTACTAATAAAATATGAATCAATTCTATTGTACCATATCCTTGGTGATTTTTTAAGCCTATAGAGTGATTTTTTCAACCTACATACCTTATCTTCTTATCCTTGAAGTTCATAACTAGGTGGTTGATCCACATATACCTCTTCTTTGAGCACTCCATTCAGGAAGGCAGACTTCACATCCATTTGATATACATTCCACTTGTGCTGAGAAGCTATTTCTAAGATAACCCTCATAGTTTCCATTCTTACAACAAGAGCATATGTCTCATCATAATCTATATCAGGTTGTTGTCTATAGCCTTTAATAACCAATCGTGCTTTATGCCTCTCAATCTTCCCTTTTATAGTGCTTTTGGTCTTATAGACCCACTTAACTCCAATCACCTATTTGCCCTTACGAAATTTAGCTAGCTCCCAGGTTTTGTTTCTCTTTATTACATCTATTTCCTCATCCATAGATGTACACCATTTTTCTTCTTTTACTACATCTTTAAAATATGCAAGATCACTATGAAAAAATAAATCAAAATTCAGATTTTCATCATCATACCTTGTATTATCATAAATGTCCCTCAAAATCTTTATCTTTCTTGGCATTAGAGAAGCAAGGGTTGGATCAGAACTATTTCTAGAGTTTCTTGATTGAGGAGTATGTTGTGAACTTGATGTTTATGTAAATGTCACCACAAGCTCACCATGTTGATTTATGATTGGTTCAATTGACTATCTTCATTTCTACCTTCTATATCATCCATGGGTATTATTAGTGAGACACTTAAGGTAGTGTCAATAATGCCATGCCAAGATTCATTCTCAATGAATTCAACATCCCTACTAGTCATAATCTTTTTGGTAACAAGGTTATACAGCGTATATGCTTTAGACTCTTCACTATAGCTAATGAAAATGCACTTTTCTCCTATATCATCAAATTTTTGCCTCTTTTTCTTTACCATATGTGTATAAGCCACACATCCAAAAATTGTTAGATTTTCCATAGTGTATTTTTTATTTTTCCATGCTTCTTGTAGAATCTTATTTGGTATAGCCTTTATTGAACTTCTATTTGATAAGTACACTATTGTAGTTACAGCTTCACCCCAGTACTCTTTTGAAAGTCCCTTGGATTTTAACATGCTTGTAGCCCTATCCTAGATGGTTTTATTCTTCCTTTTTTCCACTCTATTTTGCTATGGAGTATACTTGGTAGTGAATTATTTTTTAATGCCTTATTTCCTACAAAAAATCAAAAATTATTTATGGATATACTCTCCCTATATATCTATTCTTGGGGCCTTGATGAAGTTCCCACTTTGCTTGTCAACCAAAGCCTTAAACCACTCAAATTTATCAAAGACTTTAGATTTATTCTTCAAGAAATAAACCCAAGTCATCCTATTGTAATCATCTATGAAAGTCAAGAAATATGCATTCTTAGCAAATGTGAGAGTTTTCATTGGGCCACATAAATTAGAATACACCAACTCTAACGGTGGTTTTTCTCTCCTAGACATCCTTGACTAGAAATGTTGTTTCCCTAAGATGTATCTATCACATTTTCTATCAAGTTATATTGTTCTTGGTAGTCCTTTAACCATATCTTTCTTGGATAAAAGACTTAATCCAAAATAGCTTAAATGCCCATACCTCAAATGTCAGAGTATGGATGTGTCTTTGATTATTGTCTTGAAGGCTACTTTTTGTAGTTCCACCATATTCATCATCTACTTAGGGAAACCATTTTGTACCTTGAGTGAAAGCATGTGGTTCTTTGTCCTTTGAACCATATCAATCTTTCTCTTGCTTCCATATTTATCAAAGATTACGCATTTCCATTTTCCATCGAGACTCTATACAGTTTTTGGACTAATTATCCAATGCTCAAAAGATTGTGTTTTAACTTTGGAGCATAGTAGATATCTTGGATTGTTCTTCTCTTACCTTGGTTGGTGTAAAATATGATAGTCACTCTATCCATAACGTGAAATTTTTAATTATTCCCCATCTTGATCTCAGACTGAATGCTCTTGGTAATGGAGGTAAACAAACTCTCATTATCACTCATGTGGTTACTACAAGCATTGTCTAAGAGCCAAAATGCATCATTGCTGTACTTAGCAATGTTACATACAATGAACATATTTTCCAAATGTTTAGATTCACTTACTCTCTCATTAGCTAGATTTGCTCTTTGCCTTGACTAGTCATGCTGCCTATTTAAGGAATCACTAGCAAAATGTCCATATTTCAGACAATAGTAACATTGAACTTTATTTTGGTCATACCTTTGATTTGAGGTACTACTCCTCTTATTGTCCATGTAGTCTGACTGTGAACTAATTTCTTCTCCTTGATTGCTTGAGCTTGTTCTTTGATAGTATCTTCTTCCTCTTCCTCTACCTCTAAATCTTATGCTTCTATTTTCTCTTTCTCTCCCTCTACCTCTGAAATAGCCCTAAGCCTTAAAGGCTTGATCTAGGGAAGAAGGAGTGGATCAGTTTAACCGCTGCTCATGGGTTTGAAGTAAACCCATCAACTCATCCATAGTCATTCTTGAAAGGTCTTTAGCCTCTTTAATTGCAATGACAACAGGATTAAATCTCAATGGAAAACTCCTTCGAATCTTTTCAATGATCCTTTGAACTTCGAATGTTTCACCATTAATCCTTATATGATTTGTTAGACTATAAATTCTAGTATGAAAGTCTGAAGTGGACTCACCATCATTCATCTAAAGAGTTTCAAAATATCTTCTAAGCGTTTAGAGTTTCACTAACCATACTTGATCAGTACCTCAATAGAAATTTTGGAGGATCTTCCATGCCTCCTTTGAATAGTTCAATGTCGCTATTTTAGAGTATATGGCTTCTACCATGGTTATCTCGATCAAGTTCAATGCTTTTGTATCCTTTCTTCGATTCTCCTTCAACACGGTCTTCGAAGCATTTGACAATGCATTGTAGGCTATTGGATCAGTCACGTCTATGAATCCAGTGACCACACACTCCCACAAATCATTCGATACAAAAATTGTCTTCATCTTCATAACCCATACCTCATAATTTTGAACATTGAACATTGGTGGATGTTGCCAACTCTTACCTTCTATTCTGACCTTCCTTTGGATTTAGTTTGATTCTCTAAATCAACAAATCTCACTTGTGATTATGCTTTTCAGCTATGCCTTGACCATAAATTGCACTCTTTATCACCTTCCCATCCATCAGCCTTTTTCCTCATTGGTGGTATTTTTATATAATAGCTTCTTCTTTAGCAGTGCTTCTCCAATGTGGTTGTGTCTCTTCTGGACAGCAGCAACACTCTTATGAGCTCCTTGTCTATGCTTCACTTGTTACATTTTTCCAGCCAAGAAAATTTAAAAACATAAAACAATGATCTTTTTCACTATCTTCTCCAATGCAAAAACAATTCTTGGACTATCAACAACACAATTTTCTTTAGCTTGAATGAAACTCTAGACCAACGTAGGCTCTCTTGGATTGTGCTTTACTTCCAACAGGTTGTGCTCTCCCTGTGCTTGAAGCTAACTGTTGTGCCTGGATTTGTAGGCTCTAATACCAAACTGAAGGTATTAACCTTCTACAAATAGATTAAAAACACAAACATCAATATATAGATTAAACTGGCTAGAAATAAACTTCATTGTAGACATTCATAATAGACCATAAAATCTTTGTGAAGACAATGAAAGGATCAAATTCATTACTTGCATAAAATGGAATACATGTGCCTCATAAATAGAGGTCCTATTGCATTGTACATTAGACAAGAAACCAAAAAAAACCTATAAAAAAAACTCCTTTCTACGTAGGTTGGTTAGTGCACGCAGCGGTAGAAGACAACGGTGGTTAAAGGTCGATCGTAGTCAGTGGATCACTTTTGATGGTGATTGACAGATCTACTTTCAGCTTAGATGGAATGTGATTTGAATTACAACTTTTTCCAACAAAAACATGCAAAAGTTGCACAACATGTTCTAAAAATATAAGTATTGGAAGCATTAAATATTGATAACAGATACCATGATCCACAAATTTATCACTACCTACCATGATACATATTATCCATTATGATAGCCATTTGCAATATGATATCCAAATGTGAGCCTTATGATATTATCTAAACATGTAAACATTGCAAACATTATATATTAGGAAAGGATACCATGATTCTTAAAGATTGTAAGCTACTAAAATTTCTATAGAAATAAGACCAGTTATAATAAGAAAAACATAAAAAATGGTCTTCATAATTTCAATAGTTTCAATTAAACATCCATTAATAAGAAGGTAAGTTACTTGACATGCTGTTGATGTGGCTGCTACATACTCTGCTTTAGCTGATGAAAGTGTCACTATAAGTTGCTTTTTGGATGCCCATGTGACCACACCTGTGCCTAAAAGAAAGGCATGTCTACAAGTACACTTCCTATCATCAATGCTACCTAAAAAATCACTATCAGTAAAACTAATCAAACTAAAATCGTTAGTTGTGGAATATAAAATTACATATTCTGTAGTTCCTGCCACATATCTCAATATCTTTTTTCCAACTTGGCAATGTGAGTCTTTTGGTGACTCCATGAATCAAGAGATCAAACTGACTCCATACATGATGTCTGGTCTTGTAGCTGTAATATACATCAAACTGCCAACTAGTCTTTTGAATATTGTCGAATCAACATTAGACCCTTGGTCTTCTTTGCTAAGTTTGGTCCCTATAGCAACTGGTGTAGGTGTTGGTTTATAATTTAGCATCTTAAATCTCCTTAACACATCCTTTGCATATTTAGTTTGATAGATAAAAATTCTTTTCTCTAATTGTACAACTTTTATGCTCAAAAAATACTTCATTAATCCCAAATCTTTCATTTCAAATTCTTTTTTCATTGCTAATTTAAATGTGTCTGTAGACAAATTTCTAGTGAAAATTAAATCATCAACATACAAATACACAATCAAAATCTTACCTTCTTTGTTAATTTTTGTGTACAAAGTAGGCTCACTATTGCTTCTACTGAATCCATTGTTTGTCATATATGAATCAATCCTGCTATACCATGCTCTTGGTGCTTGCTTGATACCATAAAGGGCCTTCTTCAATCTGCAGCCTTTTTTCATGTCCTTGCACTTCACAACCTAGTGGCTATTTTAATTCATCTAGAAAAACCATTCAAGAAAGCTAATTTTACATCCATTTGATATACATACCAATTATTTTGAGTAGCTATTGCTAAAACCATTCTAACAGTATCCAGTCTAGCAATTAGAGCAAATGTTTCATTATAGTCAATTCCATGTTCTTGTGCAAAACCTTTTGCTACTAACCTTGCCTTATGCTTTTCAATATTTCTATCTACATCAAATTTAGTCTTATAAACCCATTTGACTCCTATACAATCCTTACCTTCAAGTAGATTAGTTAAATCTCATGTTTGATTTCTTTCAATGGCATTCAACTCTTCATCCATTACTTTTATCTAATGTTCCTCATTAACTGCTTCTTCATAATACATAGGATCATGAGTGAAAAGAGCAAAATTTGAAACCAAATCTAATTTCTCTTCTTCTTGATTATAAATCCCATTCAATTTTCTCATTTTCTTACCTTTAAATCTTGATCTTAAAGTAGCAAGAGTTGGATCTGATTCATCACTTACTTGTGAATTTGGAGTACGGTGACATGCATGACCAGATGATTCACATTGTTCAAACCTCCTAGGTGTTCTTATTGTAGTGCTTGTACCTGCTTTTGGAGAGGATTATTCACCTTGCAAATTTTGTTCTTTAGATTCTTCTTCATTCTGTGGAATTGGTGCTCCAATTGTGATGGTGCTACCATCCCATGCTTCTACTTCCTTAAATTCAACATCTCTACTAATAATCACTTCCTTTGAAATAGGGTTATACAACTTATAAGCCTTTGATTCTTCACTATAGCCAATAAAAATACATTTCTCACCTCTATCATCAAGTTTTCTTCTCAATTTAAAAGATATAAGAGAATATGTTATACAACCAAAAATTCTGAAATGATGTACACTATACTTCTTACCACTCCACGCTTCTTGTGGAATTCGATCTCTGACACTCTTTGTTAGGCTTCTATTCAGAATATATACTACACATGCTACTGCTTCTGCCCAATATTCATTTGACAAGTGTTTGGCTTTCAACATGCTTCTAGCCATCTCCATGATTGTTATATTCTTTCTTTTTGCTACACCATTCTGCTGTGGTGTGTACCTTGTAGTCAATTGCCTTTTAATGCCATGATATATGCAAAAATCTTAAAATTCATTAGACATATATTCACCTCCTCTATCTGATCTAAGTACCTTGATGTAATGACCATTCTGCTTTTCAATCATAACCATAAATTCTTTAAATTTTCCAAAGGCTTCAGACTTATTTTTGAGAAAATAAATCCATGTCTTTCTGCTAAAGTCATCAATGAAGGTTAGAAAATAAGTACTACCTCCTAGTGATGGAATTTGCATTGGTCCACATAAATCACTATGGACTAGCTCCAATATTACCTTGGCCTTATATGAGGCTCCTACTGGAAAGTTCTCTCTATGTTGTTTTGCCAGAATACAACTGTCACATGAACTCCCTAGCTATTCTATTGGTGTTAATCCCTTCACCATATTTTTCTTCTGTAACAAATTCAAAACTCCAAAATGTAAATGTCCATACCTTAAATGTCATAGCCATGATTGGTCTAGATGCATGGTTTTGAAGTGGGCTTCCTCTTCTCCTTAGATGGACTGAATATGAAGAGGGAACATCCGATTCTTGGTCATCTCCACTTTTCCTATCAACCTGTCACTTGAAAATTTGTCCAGTATTGTGCAAACATTATCCATAAAAGATACTCTGTAACCTTTCTGTACTAACTATCCAACGCTCATAAGATTATGCTTTAGTCCAGGTACAAAATAAACATTAGGTATAAACTTTCTTTCACCATTTTTTGCAAAAACATTTATTACTCCTTTACCCATTACATCCACTTTGATATCATTACCTAATTTCACTTTAGATCTTACAGAATCATCAAGACTAGCAAAAAATTCTTTATTCCCTGTCATATGATTACTACATCCACTATCTAAGAACCAAATATCTCTAGCCTTTTCTTGAGTAACATGACAAGTGAGAAATAAGCTTTCAAGATTAGAACTAGATTCACCAGGATTAAAACTAGATTCACCTATGTAATTAACATTTTGCTTGTACACATATCCTTGTTTACTTCTGCAGTCACTTGCATAATGACCATATTTATTGCAATAATAACATTGAATATTAGATTTATCAAACCTCTATGAACTGTGCTAGAAGTGATTGTTGCCACGTCCTCTATTGTTGTAGTTTTGATTATTGTTTTCATCTTGATCTAGATTGTTCCTTCAAGTTCTGCCTCTGCCTCTTCCTCTAAAGTTTGACCTTGCTCTTCCTCTTCCTCTGCCAAATGATAATTGTGACTTGAAAGCATTCTCAAGAGAAGTATTGATATTCCTATTCATTTTGGATTCATGTATTAACAAAGAACCCATTAATTCATCCACTGATAACTATTCCAATTCCTCGGTTTCCTCAATAGCTAGAACTATTGCATCAAATTTACTGGGCAAACACTTGAGTATTTTTTCTATGATCTTCTGATCCATGATTGTTTCTCCATTAGATCTAATTTGATTCACTATATTCAACACTTGACCCATAAATTGGTCTATTGAATCTGAATCATTCATTTGCAAATTTTCAAAACTTCTCCTAAGATATTCCAATTTAGCAATTTTTACCTTTGTATTACCTTTATAGGTAGTCTCCAAGATTTTCCATGCCGATCTGGATCTCATTGTTGCTGCAACTCTGGGAAAAATAGATTCATCCAATGCTTGTTGGATTAGAAATAGAGCTTTTGCATCTTTTTCTCTGTTCTCTTTAAGCTCCTCCTTTTGTGTGCAATCTCGTCCTGCGGTTCTACAAAACCACTCTCTACCAGATCCCAAACATCTTGTGAGCAAAACAATGTTATCATCTTTAATGCCCAAAAATCATAATTCTTACCATTAAAAATGGAAATTTGAGGCTGAGAAATATTGTTATTCATTGCCATGTCAATCGCTTACAGGATTCTATTGTTGCTGTTGCAGTCTTTCTCCTCCCTGGATCTTGTTTCCAATGCTCTGGGTCTGCACAGTCCCTGACTAATACTGCTGGAACGTTTCAAACAGGTGCTTCTTTTATAACTCGCTGCTTGGCAGTGCTTCACAGCTCGTTGGACAACGCCTTTTGTTTTTTTTAATAGACAAAAAAATAAAAATAAAATTGATACCTTGCTGCGATTCTTTTTAAATAAACAACGATCTCTTGCCTTTTTTTTGTTTTTAAATTTCCACGGTCTCCTCTTCTGCTGAGATCTCTCCTTTGGTCTCTTACCTAGGGCTGACTGTGATTTACTCTCTCTCCTACGACCTGTCGTTCCTCAACCTGACTGCGCGTCCTAACTTTGCAATTTCGTTGACTGCTGCGCCGACCACACTGCTTCAAACGGCTCTTCTTGGTTTTGGCGTCGCTCCTGCCTGCGCTCTTCCTTCACACGACTAACTGCTGGGTCCTGCGCTCTCTAACCTGCGGTCTCTGGCCTGCGCTTTTCCTTAACTGCTGCGTCCAACCTGGCGCTTCAAACTGCTGGCGTCTCCTATCACGGCTAACCTGCGCTCTCACTTTAGACTTCCTTCTTGCTGGGCGTTGACTGCTAACAGCTCGCTGGCTCTGATACCAATTTAAGGGATGAGAACAGAGCAGAAAACAAGAAAATAACAGAAATAAAGACTGAATGCTACTGCAATCAAGAAAATCTGATCTTCTTTATTCTTCTTGATCTCTCTATTACAATGGTGCGCCCAAAGGTCTTTAAATTAAATAGAATGTAAAAGCAAACAGAACTGAAAATAAACTATTTATTTAACTGCAGCTAACTATGTCTAAACTAATCCTCTAACTGTTTGAAAGAACTGACAGTTAACTGCTTAGCATGCATGATGTGGAAGAGGCGTGCAGGAGAGGGAGGCTAACTGAAGTGGAGAAATTATAGTGCGCAGTTTCTAACAGGTAAGTGCCAATAGAAAAGTAGATTTCTTAGGTCAACCTCTTGTACAAGTGCTCCTCGGTCTTCTTCATGCAATGTTAACTTAAGACAAATGCTTGGTCAAAATCGTATACATTTGTATTTGTCTTTTCTGAAATTTATCAGACTTTACATACGGGTAAGTTGCTTCCAAATTTCTGCTTACCGGGTGTATAATTATATCGTCTTGGGCATGTGTGTACTCCAAGGTAAAGAGAGAAACTAATATGACAGGATCGTATTATCAAGGTTAATCTCAGATGCTTTTGAGTTGAAAAGACTCTTGGGGAATTGCAATATTACTTGTTTTTGCTACACCTCAGATCAGATGTTTTAAAATATATCAATTATTTCAAAATACATCAATTATTGTACTGCTTGTGAAAATTCTAAATTGCTTAACAATAAGTAATGGATGTGCACACATCTTCCGGTTTAAAAAAGATTGTGAGAATATGTTTCCCATTATGAACATCTTTAAATACTACTCTACTTTAACAACAAACAATGGATGTACAAACATCTTCTAATTTATAGAAGATTCTGGGAATATGTTTCCATGGAATTCTCTAAATATTATTTTATTATTAAAAAACGATAACTATTATATTTATATAATATTGTATAGATTCTTAAAAATGGAAATTCTCACACCTTGTAATAAATCTTTCTTAACTCTACAAGCCATTCAACCATATTTCAGCATCTCGGTTGATTTTGGATTTCCATCCACCATCATCCCTCGTAGGGGTACAAAATTTAGAGAAATTTAAAAAAAAAACACGTAAAATTTATCATAAACATAAACACTAACAATTAAACATAAACATCATGCTAAAGAATAAGAGTAAGCACCATTCTGTGTACTCGAAGACTCTGGCCAATGCTGCCTTATTTATTTCTATACAGAAAAATATGGAGTTAACTAAGTATGAAAATCAGATTAAAACATCCATTATGTCCATAAATACGATCTGCTTTATATTATAATGGAGTTAACTATGTATGAAAATCAGATTAAAACATCCATTATGTCCAAGAAGATGATCTGCTTTATTTAATTCTATATAGACCTAAATCAATATGTCTAACGAGATCCTGGCCTACTTGTTTCTGTTAAGAGCTAAATGGAGTTAACAAAGTATGAAAATCAGATAAAAATATCCAATATGTCTAACAACAAGATTTCTTCCTTGTCTCGTACTTTTTTTGAGCATCGAGAATTTGTTTCAAAAGCCTCCATCTCTTTTTCTGTAAGAAACATATGAAAACAACACAGGTTCATCTATCAAAATCTCCACGTAAACAAAAATTGTTTTTATCAAAGTACTCCACAATATCAAATCCTGGTCCTGGTATAGTCTAGTCTTTATAGTAACATTACAACCAAAACGAAAAAAAAAGAAAAATTATAAACAAGCGTGATTATATTCATCATCTTCAATAAAATTCTATTGTATGAAAATAAAATAAATACTTCTAGAAAATCAAAAAAGAAGTTTAACAAGAGACCATATCGGAAAAGAGGGAAGATAGTGTGTGTTGGATCAGCAGTCTTGAGCGGAAGCAGCTGAGGAACTCCTTCAATCTCCACGTTCAGGTTGATGTCAGTCTTACTATTCCAAGTAGCTGTGGGGATAATGGGGAAGTTCTGACGGTTACGAATCTCGATCATGTAGCCATCTGGATCGTGGAAGAAGAGCTGGTCAATGTATACGCCTGCCTCCTCGGTAATTCGTTTTACATAATCTATTCCCATGTCAGTCAGTCTTTTCTCAGTTGGACTGATATCTGTGCACTGTCGAAGTAAAGTCAGAGCAACAATAAATGCCTAAATTATCGAGTATGGATATACAACATAACAGAGCATTAACGACAAAATGGATTTTGAGAAGTACTTGGAAAGAGATGTGGTTATCTCTGTGGTTGATCGTAGAGATTTTGGGCGGCTGAGAGTCCAAATTAGTCTCATTCTGCAACAGGTGAATTCCAACACCATAGTTAATTAACCTGCGCAACAATAAATCTAACAATGTCAGTTAAGGAATATTACTTAAGAGACCATCGGGTTCTAAAAAATATTTAAAAACCGTCACGTCCTTGGAAGGAAAAGAAAAAGCAGAAAACAAAAAACCTACCAAGCTCCATCGAAATTGAATGAGCTGTGTTTTTTAACCGGATGAAAACCCATCACTTTTTCATAAAATTGGAGAGAAAGTGGAAGACACTGACAAACAAGAGAAATGTGGTTGAGAGACAGGAAAGACAGAGGAATCCCAACATGATTTTGTTCTTCTTGAATCTCCAAATCCATTGAAGCAGATCAATCAAGAAAACAAATTGGTGGTCTGCCGCAAATTGCAATCAACCATAGAAAAACGAAATTTATAAAGGCAGGTAAGCTTAGAATGTAGAGAATCTCCAATTGTGAATCGGGCTTAAGAGGTTGTATTAATTTGGAAATCCATGTTTGGACTTCCATTACAGAAGAATAGAAGATAACAGATTTGTGGTCCGGCACAATCCATCAAATCAAACAAAATTAAATTTAGAAGGACAGGTAAGCGTAGAATGTAGAGAACGAAGCAAGCAGGTCTTTGACTTTCCGTTGAGATTCTGAATCAATCAAACAAGGCTCTTACAGGGAGCGCACTAACACCAAAGCATACGGTTTCCATTTGTCCTACGCACATGGCTTTCTGAAGGCCAGATTGTACGACAAACGAGGTTTACACATATGGCCTAGAAACTGATGATTTGTTAATTTTATTTTTATTTGCAAGAAATCAAAACTGTTTTAAAATTTATTTTAAGCAGCTTAGGTAATAGTTGCTTCTCAAACTTATTTGAAAATTATGTCAAATGTTTAATTTCAACCTAAGTATAATGTATTTTGATTAGAATGTGTCGTTCTTAAATCATGATGTCGGTAGAAATTATGTCCAACATTTCGAGAACGCCATGTACTCATCAATAGGCACAGTATATTTTATTGTAGACAGAGATCATTTTTTTCAATATAAATGATAGTCCAGCCACTAGGACGCTTGTAGGTTGGAGTATAAATGTTTAAATAATATTTTAATAAATTTACTTATTATAAATATTTACATTTTATTTTAAAGAGTATCTTAGTTGTTAACAATATTTTTCTCTAAACATTTTTAGACTTTTTAATTTCAATTGTGTAATATTATAGTGATATGTAAATACTACTAATTTATGTGTAATGTAAGAATTAAAGTATTTATATATATATAATTTATTATTTGAACATTTTAATATAAATTTATTAAATAAAAAAATAAAAGTGTAGACACTTATATAATAATGTATTTTGTTGGTATTCACAATTTAGATTTTTTACGGGAGAATAATATATCATATCGAAACATGTCACTCATATATATATATAGAAAATAAAGTCCAAACAGAACATGATGTTCAAAGCCATATTATATCAATAAACGATGCCCAAAATCATTACAATTCAAAAGAGAATTAAGTACAAACCGTAACACCTAACGAAGAGTGCAGAGGATCATCTTGAGGGGTATAGTAGTCTAAGCGAAGACTCTGCAGAAGGAGTATTTAGTACAACCTAGCCATTTAGGGCATCCAAAGTCATATTTATGTCATGACCTCTCTTCCTGCACTGTGGACTCATGCTCATACATTAAGTTATTTTTTATCCCATTTAGTATTTTATGTCAGAATGAATTGATTGTCAAGTTAACTTTTGTGTTGATTTCAAAAATCTATCAGGGCATCAATGGAATTTTGCAAAAGAAAGGTATGATTTAATTAAAGTTATTTCGTTTCATAGAAAGGAATATATGCAATGTTGTCATGAACAAAGGAAAATTTAATAAGATGAATAGATTAATATTAGATAAAAACTTTATCAATTAAATAATATCAAATAAATATGTCAAAAGTTATTTTAAATTAATACAATAAACTTTTATTTATTTATTTTTATTCTAAGAACTTTCAAATAAATTATCGTAAATAATTTAAGAGTTTAATTATTATTAATTTATATTATCTTAAATAAGTTAAGTTTATTAAATTATTTATAATTTATTTTATTTGTGTTAATTCCTACATATAAACTACAAAACAAATATTAAAATAAAACTAATCTAACCTAAAGCCTACACCCTATGTACTAAATCCACCATGCATGGAAATTTGATAACACGTGATAACTAACCCTTTTACCATGCCACACAGGGACGGGAAACAATTATAAACTTTCAGTTCTAAAATATATATTGTTGCAGTTCGAATTTAAACACTCCACCTCTCTAATAGCCGTCACCCACTTTAACTCATGCTAATTAAAAAGAGACTGCCACATCACCTACCACGTAGTAATAATTAAAAACCTTAAATGAAGGAAAACAAAGTTATAAATATATCCATAATGAGGAGGAAAAAAGAGAGGATCCACGTTGGAGGAAAATTTGCATGAAGAAGATGATAAATGTATGAGCAACATCGATGCTGGAAGGGGGGAGAGGCAATGCTTCCCTAAAAATAGGAAAATGAAAAAGGCATCAATGCTTTGAAGGCAGTAGGGAACCGACCCCTGAAAAGAAAGTGAGTCAATGCTTTGGGAAGAGAGAGTCGACGCTTTAGGGAAAGAACATCAATGCCTTTTTACCTCCACACAATCCTTGTCATCTCTATGTCTAGCCTTTTCACCCAGTGACATTAACATTGTTGCCCTATGAAGTTTTGTTCCTTTCTCTTATTTAACTCAACCCAAGATCAACACTGCCACCAGACTTTATTTCAGCTATTTCAATTCAAGTGGAACCACATCCCATTTTAGTCGAGGATTTCAACGGGCACCGGATATGTATAATATTTTATTTAAATTGTAATAAAAATATAATTTATTTATTTTTAGAAAACTAAAATATAATGAATTTTGCATTATTAAATACAAAATGATAGTGCTACTTGTTGTTCAGGAAAGTAAAAATCAATAATGTGAAAAAAAAAGTAATCAGATATTCAAGAGACATACAACATATAATAAAATGAGCTCATTTAATATTAGTTGATATATACAATTTTACATTATGTATCTATTTACAGACATTAACATGATCTCTATTCCTGGTTCGCTGAAAAAGAGTAGAATATAGCGTTAAATAAATGAGTTTTATTTTTTATGTATCTAGTTTATAAATTTGTGAAATACATTTGATCTAGTCTGTAAAGTTGCATGCGTAAACGTAGATTATGATAATATTTATTAGATACATGAAATTATCATAAAGCAATCTAATTTGTCATAAAACAATATTCTAGTGGACCCTTACTTTGAGTGTTGTTGAGCTTTGATGATGAATTTTATTATCATTAAAAATAGTATGAAAATAAATATTCTTCATTCTAGGGTTGAACCCTCAATTTTAGAACCTTCCTTTCAAGCATATAAAGGATTTATTTAACATTAAGTTCAAGTTTAAAATAGCATTCTCAAACTCCATGTGTATAAGTTATTTTTTATAAAAGGTTACCTAAATATACTAAAGGTATAATTGTCAAAGAAAAATAATGTTATTGTAAATTAACATGATGATTAAACAAGGATATTATATTAAAGATTTGTTTTCTACTTTCCTACTCAAGAATTTGCTTTTGAAATATAATGTATTAATTTATTTCAAGTATTCTATACTTTTAAATCTCAACTTAGACCAAGAATTTAAGGTTAAACAAAACTACATTGCTATTAGTATTAAGTGGTGCCTCTAGCTCACATTTATAATAATGCTACTGCACTTGAGCTACTACATCTATAACCTAACATAGCTACAACAAAAACATATGAGAATCATCCCATTAAACTGTTAGGGAGAAATAAGGGCCATGTCATGTCAGGAAGACCAAGGGGTGCGATAATCCCTTGTGGTCAACTACACTAATTAAGATAATTAAACAACTTGAAATACCTTAAATGACTCTAATTTATGAAATTATGAAATAGAAATGGAAAAAATACATTTCGTACTAAAAAATTGGTACCATCGAAAAGGAGCAATAAAAACCAAGATTAAGAATGTTAAACTAATTATTATCAATAAACCACCAACCATATGGCTCTCAAATAATGAAACTTTGGCAAAAAAATTTGTATGGATTAGGTTGTCTAAAGCAAGGATCAAAATATTG
The DNA here is from genome assembly GCA_037957365.1 of Torreya grandis. NCBI lineage: Eukaryota > Viridiplantae > Streptophyta > Pinopsida > Cupressales > Taxaceae > Torreya > Torreya grandis. The sequence continues at coordinate 2,079,217 of JARHVA010002779.1, read as the reverse complement.
TTGATGTAAATAAAAAGTATAAAAGATGGATGTAGCTTGTAAATGTTTATTTATATTTCTTATTAAGAATTTAGGGCTAGTTTAGTTAAATAAGTATGCAGTCACTTAAATTGATACTTTTACTCTCCCATTTGGGTAGCAATCATAGAGGAACTATCTAGGAAATTAGGCCATAAAAAGGGTTGAATACCCAGACCTATAGTTCACATGAAACTTAGAATAGAAAATAGAACTACATGCATACTACACCATGATCCTATTTAGAAGTAGGTATATAGGTAGTTTGGGAAGTTAAAGATGTTTTTAGTACATAGGTGATTAGGATGGGGTTGAGGTTGTGTGATAAATAAGATTAAATTTAACTAAAAAGGCAAGACCATTATAATAAGACCCTAGTTTAGATAAAGAAAGCAAATATAATTTTTTTTTGACATACTCAGAAGGATCTCGATTGGATCATCATAGTTCTCAAGACTTTAGGCCAAATTCTGAGGTAGAATGTGACTATTTCTTATATATTTTATACTCCTATCACAGTGACCTTGGTGCTTATCTAGTAGAGATGAGTGGTGAATAGTGAGCCACTCAAGATCTGGGTGATCCCAATGAGTGAATTCTCTGGCCAAAGCATACCCTACTCATATGTAGATGCATAATCAGTATGATTAGATGCTTGCTTGTTTATGATAAGATGATAGATGCCTAACCTATATGGTTAGATGCTTACCCATTTGGCAAAGGAATTCCTAACTTATATGGTTAGAATTCTTACCCACTTCATAAATAATAATAGATGCCTAACCTATATGGTTAGATGCTTTCTCAATTGGCAAAAGATATCTGATAGGATAAAGTATACTTGAGTTATATTTATAGACAAATATTTAAAAAATGCATTTTAAGATAGGATTGGTCTCTACATTATGGTATCAGAGCTTTGGTTTGAAAGCTATGAGTTAAACCTACTATGACCTACACTTAGTAAAAGATTAATTATTGATGTTAACTTGTTGAGAAAATTGAAAACTATGAGAAAACTAATTTGGTTAAAACTAGTTCATACATGGCTCATGGAAAAACTTCAAAGAAAGGAAAAGAAAAAGAAAAAAAGAACAAGGGGAAAATCAAACTTCCCTCCACTCTGAAATAACCCATTTACATTTCTGACTTGAAAACAATAGCTGCAATCCTGAGTAAGCTCAAATCTTTAAAAGTGGAGCAAATTAAAACAAAACTAGCTATGATTGAATCTATATTCAAATGTTTATTTAAGAGGCCCTCAGTAATAAGAGATTTTTTATTTGGAATATGTTCATATGCACCTTACATAGGCCCTAAAGTATGTAAGGAATATAAATGATGCCATCGATATGTGGTTCACTCAGAAGATGAAGTTCCCAAGAAAATGGAACTAGATGAAAAAGATTATATTTAGAAGAATTTAGAATCAATGTTATATAGACAAATATATATTATAGTCATAAAACTTATCCTCTATAAAGCTAAGAACTTTATGTAATAAAAATATGAATGATATTATCAAATACTTACTTCTTGTCAATCCTATGTGTGACTATGATCAATAATAGAATGTATGAAAAAATTAGAGTTATCCAAAAAATGAATTATGCTCTCAATTATCTTGAATAAAAACTTGGAAGATTATGTTATTTCTATTAGAAAACCAAATTTCAAGACCTGGATGATCAACAAGGAATCAAAGGGAAAATTTGAGATATGCATAACCCAATATTGATAATGTTGAATAACAGGTTCCAAAAAATAGAGAATTAGGGATAGATGTCATTTTAAAATTATTGACTGAGCAAAGAGATAAAATAGACTCACTTGAGCAGGTGATTAATGATATTAGGTCAAGACAATAAAATATAGAAAACATAATGGAACCTAACATTGATAATATGCCTTAAGAAGATCCACCACAAGTCAATAGAATGGAGGTTTTAGCTCCCAGAATTAAATTTTAATTTTCTGATCTATGTAAGGATTTGAAAAGGATTTTGCTCCATAAGTTTGATGGGAAATAATTAGGTAGATCTTAAAATTGGCTAAACGAGATGGAAAATTAATTCAACTTGATAAACTATAATGATGCAACTAAAGTGTTGTGGGGATCTTACTAATTGGTAGGAGAGGTAGCTAGCTAGTGGATCAACATGAATGAATGAAATGGAATAAGCAAGAAAAATTTGACATGGGATCAGTTTCACTACCATTTTAGGAAGATATGGTTACCCCAGTTATTCTTTGATGAGAAGATGATTGAATTTCGTAACCTAAGGTAGGGAGGCATGTCAGTCCAATAGTATTAGGATAGATTCACCAAATTACTTAAGTATGTGCCCATGTACCAGATGGATGAAAGATGTCAAACTAGAAATTTCATCATAGGGTTGAATGGAAACGTAGGAGTGGGAGTAGATATGCACAGCCCTGAGAACATGAATTAAGTGATAAAAAAATACATCAAATAGGAACAAAATTTCCAAGCCCTAGCTATGGTAAGACAAAACTTTAACAATAATGGAAACATATCCTTCAAAAGGAAATCAAATTTTATGAGAGAACAAGTTATGGATAAAAACCCAAGAATAAATCCAATAGGCAGAGGACCCCAACCAAATTAATATCAAAAAATAACTTTTGAAAGGAACAATAACAGGGGAGGAAATAATAATAGGAATGATCAAAGGAATTACAATTGTCCAATATATCCTCCATGGATTTCTGGTGATGCCTCGAGGAACCCAGTACCAAAGGGCCCATTAGGAGTATGTTTTGCTTGTGGAGGAAATCACTTTGCCTGGGAGTGCCCAAGAATGTAGGGATAGATAAGGGCCAATCAACCTCACAGGGACCATAGCAAAGGATCAATGCGATAGTAAATAATCAAGAAAATAGAAACCAAAATGTACCAGTTGATGCTACAAGTATATTTTTAGTTAAACCCATTTCAATTCCCATAGATACTCATTCATCAGAATATTTCATTTCTCCATAATTAGTAAGAAAAATGTCTCTTCTAGTGATATATATGAATTCATCATGGACGGTCTAGTATGGGGATAAGGTAGTTAAGGAAATGTCTCAATGTCTACCGAAGGAAAAAAATCAATTTTCGAATTTTGAAATAAGTTTAGACCTATTTTTAGCACCCATAGGAACCTATGATGTAATAATAGGGATGAGTTAGCTCACCAAACACCAAGCTAGAATAGACTGTTATAGCAAGTTGGTTAGGTGTTATAGTGATGAGGAGAGATGGGTCATGATTCAAGGGGGTCATAAGCTGATAAAAGTAGAAACAATATAAAATATGTAGCTGAAGAAGGAGAAATGGTAGGGAGATCTAATTTTCATAGTAATGATATATGATAAGGATGAGAGCAAAGACAAACCAAACTTTGAAGGGTATCTATTCTAAAAAGAATTTGAGGACGTGTTTCTTGAATAATTACCTAAAATTCCCCCTAAGAGAGAATTTGATTTCTCAGTTGATATTTTACCTAGAGCTGAGCTAGTCTCTAGAGCACCCTATAGAATGAACACCACTGAGTTGATGGAACTTAAAATTCAGCTAAAAGAAATCTTGAGTAAAGGATTGATTAGACCAAGTGTTTTTCCATGGGGTGTGCTAGTATTTTTTTTTAAATAAATATGGAACTCTAAGATTATACATTGATTATAGAATGTTGAATAAGGTCACAATTAAAAATATATATCCCCTACTATGAATAGAATACCTTTTTGACCAAATGAAAGGAACAACAATTTTATCAAATATAGATATTCAATTAGGATATCATCAACAAAGAATTAAGGAGGATAATATTCCAAAAATTGCTTTCAGGGCCAAATATGGACACTATGAGTTTACTATTGTACCCTTTAGAGTAACAAATGCTCCTTCAACATTTATGAACTTAATGAATTGTGTGTTTCATAATTACCTAAATAAGTTCATCTTGGTGTTCATAGATGACATTCTAATTTACTCTAAGAATAAGGAAGAGTACTTAGCACATCTTTAATTGGTTATTCATAGTTTGAGACAACATAAACTATATGGTAAGTTATCCAAATGTGTGTTCTTTAAGAAATAAATCCACTATCTATGCCACATCATATCTAATGAAGGAATTGGAGTAGATCTAAAAAAGATAAAGGCAATAATGGAATGGCCAATCCCCAAGAATGTATCAGAAGTAAGGAGTTCCATGGGGTTAGCAATATATTATAAGAGATTTATTTAAGGTTTTTCTAGGATTGCTAACTTGATTATAACATTGCAAAGGAAAGGTAAGAAGTTTATATGTAAAAAGTAGTGTGATAAATATTTCCAAATTTTGAAGAAAAAGTTGATGATAGCACCCATCTTGAAGGTACCTGATCCAAATGGACATTTCGTGGTTGTAATAGATGCATCCATTGAAGGATTGGGAGCAGTACTCATTCAGAATGATAACATAATTGCATATGATTCTAGGAAATTAAAAACCCATGAGGTAAATTATGCCCTCGTGATTTAGAATTATTAGCAATTATTTAACCCTTACAAAAGTGGAGACATTTCCTTTTTTGGAAACCTTTTGAATTAAAAAATGACCATCAAGGGCTAAAGAACATATTCAATCAACCTAATCTGAATGCTAGGAAAAGAAGGTGGTTGGAGTTGCTAAGTGAGTACGATTTTAAAATTGAATATATTAAGGGAAAATAGAACAAGGTTACCAATGCTTTGAGTAGAAGAAGACACTTGATGAATATAACAATGATTATATTTAATCAAAAAGGACAAATATTGGAAGGACAAAAACGATATCCTTGGTATAATTAAGTGTGAATAATGATAGAATAAAATTTGGAAGACATAAGGATTAAAGGATATAACTTGGATGGTGAGGGTTTCATTTGGTATAAGAATAGGATGTACATTCCAGATGCAGAAGTCCTAAGGAAGATAATATTGTTTGAAGCTCATGATGCACCCTACTCAAGTCATCTAGCAGTAAATAAACTATATGCCAATCTTAAGAAACTATACTTTTGGCAAGGGATGAAAAGAGATATAGTATTATATGTAGAAAATTTCTTAGAATGTCAGAGGGTTAATGTAGAATACCATCATCTTGTAGGACTTCTATATCCACATGGCATTCCAAAATATAAATGGTAATTTTGTACTATAGATTCCATATAAGGATTACCTATGACACCCAATAGGTATGATGCTATTATGGTGGTAATTGACAAGCTTACTAAGGTAGCGCATCTCATACCCAAGAACTTCATTGATGATGCACCAACCTTAGCTAATTGATTTGTAAATGAAGTGGTTAGATTACTTAGAGTTTTAGAAAACAACATATTAGATAGACATTCTAGGTTTACTTACAGGTTTTGGATGACCCTATAGTCAACCGTAGGTACACAATTAAAATTTAGCTCCACATTTAATCTTGAGATGGATGGGAAAATAGAAAGGACAAATCAAGTTGTAAAAGACCTCCTAAGTATGTATTGTATGGATCAATAAACCAAATGGGAAGCTTATCCTCCATTAGTATATTTTTCCTATAATAACTCAATTCAAACATCTTTAGGTATGGCTCCATTTGAAGCTCTATATGAGAGAAGCTATTGAGCGCCACTTAGTTAGGATAACCTTGAGGATAGAGTAGTAAACAGTCCTAAAATATTGAAAGACATGGAGGAACATGTGAAATTTATAAGACAGAGGTTGAAGGAAGCATCAGATGGATAAAAGAGCTATGCAGATAGGAAGAGAGTTTAGAGAGAATTATTAATTGGTGACAGAGTGTTTTTAAGGGTCAGACCACACAAATGTTCCATAACCTTTGGAAAAAAGGCAAAGTTAGTTCCTCACTTTGTAGGACCTTTTCAGATCCTAGAGAGAATCAACCTGGTAGCCTATCGATTTGCCTTACCCTCATATTTGATTCGCATTCACGATGCCTTCCATGTGTCACTTCTTGATAAATATGTTCCTAATAATAAACACATTTTAAAATAGAATTTTTTTCGTAGGTCCAAGAACCTAAAAAAATAATAATAGAGCCATATAAAGTGTTGTAGAAGCATTGGTACCAATTACGTAACAAAGAGGTTAGTTAGTGCAATGTCTAGTAGAATCAATATGGCAAAGGAAGTGTAGCTTGGGAGGACACTAAAGAAATTAAAAACATGTTTCCATTTTCATTTTAAATTTATGAACTTAATCAATCTTTTATATTGCATTGGGATTATGCACAATTTAAGGGGGGGAGGATGTCATGACCTATCTTCTTGCATTATGGACTTGTGCTCATACTTTTTGTGATTTTTGACCCCATTTCGTATTTTATGTCAGAATGAGTTGATTGTTAAGTTGACTTAAATTTTGTGTTGATTTCAATGATCTATCAGGTCATCAATGGGATTTCACAAAACCAAAGTGTGATTTAATTAAAGTTATTTCCTTTCATAGAAATGTATATATGTAATGTTGTCTTGAACAAGGGAAAATTTAATGAGATGAATGGATTAACATTAGATAAAAAATTTATCAGATCAATAATACTGGATAAATATGTCAATGGTTATTTTAAATTACTAAAATGAACTTTTATTTATTTATTTATATTCTAAGAACTTTTAAATAAATTATCATAAATAAATTAAGAGTTTAATTATTATTAATTTATTTATATTATCATAAATAATTTATGTTTATTAAATTATTTATAATTTATTCTCTACATGTTAATTCCTACATATAAACTACATAACAAATATTAAAATAAAGCTAATGTAACCTAAACCCTACACCCTACATACTAAATCTACCATGCATGCAAATTTGATAACACGTGTTAACCGACCCTTCTCCCATGCCACATGGGGAGGGGAAACAATTTTAAACTTTCAGTTCTAAAATATCTATTCTTTTAGTTTAAATTTAAACACTCCACTTCTCTAATAGTCATTAGCCACTTTAACTCATGCTAAGTACAAAGAGACTGCCACATCACCTACCACATAGTAATAGTTAAAAACTTTAAATGAAGGAAAAGAAAGTTATAAATATATTTGTAATGAGGAGGGAAAAGGAGAGGATCCACATTTAAGGAAAATTTTCATAAATAAGATAATAAATGTGTGAGCAGCATCAACACTGGAAGGGGGGAGAGGAAAATTTTTCATAAAAATAGGAAAAAGAAAAAGGCATCAATGCTTTGAAGGTAGCAGGGAACCGATACCTGAGAGGGCAGTGAGTTGACGCTTTGGGAGGAGAGATTCAACACCTTGGGAAAAGAAGATCAACACCTTTTTGCCTCCATGCAATCCTTGTCATCTCTACATCCATCCTTTTCACCCAACGACATTAACGTTATTGCCATATCAAGTTCTATTTCTTTCTCTTCTTTAACATAGCCCAAGATCAACACTACCACCAAACTTTATCTCAATTGTTTCAATTCAAGTGGAACCACATCCCATTTCATTCAAGGATTTCAATGGGCACCAAGTAAGTATAATATTTTATTTAAATTTTAAGAAAAAAATAATTTATTTATTTTTAGAAAACTAAAATAGAATGAATTTTACATTACTAGAAACAAAATGATAATGCTACTTGTTGTTAGGGAAAGTAAAAAAACAATAATGTGGAAAAAAAAGTAATCAGATATTCAAGAGACATATAACATATAACAATATGAGATCATTTAATATTAGTTGATATATATAATTTTACATTATGTATCTATTTACAAACATTAACATGATCTCTATACCCAGTTCGGTAAGAAGAGTAGAATATAGCATTAAATAAATGATTTTTTTTCCTATGTACCTAGTTTATAAATTTATGAAATACATGTAATCTAGTTTTTAAAGTTATATGTGTAAACCTATATTGTGAAAATATTGATTAGATACATGAAATTACCATACAACAATCTAAGTTGTCATAAAATAATATTTTGAGCAGACCCTTACTTTGATTTTTGTTGAACTTTGATGATGAATTTTATTATCATTAAGAATAGTATGAAAATAAAATTCTTCATTCTAGGGTTGAACCCTCAATTTTAGAACCTTCCTCTCAAGCATATAAAGGATTTATTTAACATTAATTTCAGGTTCAAAATATCATTCTTAAACTCCATGTGTATAAGTTATTTTCTAGAAAAGGTTACATAAGTATACTAAAGGTATAATTGTCAAAGAAAAATAGTTTTGTTATAAATTGACATGATGATTAAACTAGGAGATTATGTTATAGATTTATTTTCTACCTTCTTAATCAATAATTTACATTTGAAATATAATGCATTAATCTATTTCAAGTGTTCTATACTTTGAAATCTCATCTTATACCAAGAATTTAAGGTTAAACAAAACTACCTAGCATTCAGTATTAAGTAATGCATTTGGCTCACATTTATGGGTTATACCATTTCACTTAAGCTACTACATCTATAGCCTAACACATCTGCAACAATGGCGTTCAGGTATTATTCCTATAAACTATTAGGGTAAAATAAGGTCCATGTCATGTCATTAAGACCAAGGCGTGGGATAATCCTTCTTGGTCAACTACACTAATTAGGATAATATAATAACTTGAACTACCTTAAACGATTATAATTTGTGAACTTATGGAATAGAAATGGAGAAAGTAAATTTCTTACTCAAAACTTGGTACCATCGAAAAGGAATAATAAAAATCAATATTGTGAACATTAAACCAATTATTATAAAGAAACCACCAACTATATGGCTCTCAGATAATGAAACTTTGGAAACAACAATTTTACATATTAGGTTGTCTAAAGCAAGGATCAAAAACATTGTAGATGTAAATAAAAAGTATAAAGGAGGGATGTAGCTTGTAAATATTCATTTTTATATCTTGTTAAGAATTTAGGCCTAGTTTAGTTAAACAAGTATTTAGTCACTTAAATTGATACTTTTATGCTCCGATTTGGGTTATAATCATAGAGGAATTGTCTAAGGAATTGGGCCCTAGAAAAGGTTGCCTACCTAGACCTATAGTTCAAATGAAACTTAGAATAGAAAATAGAACTATATGCATATCACACTTTGATCATGTTTAGAATTAGGTATGTAGGTAGTATAAGAAGTGAACAATGCTTCAAGTACACAAGTGATTAGGATGGAGTTGGCATTGTGCATTAAACAAGATTAAAATTAACTAAAAAGGCAAGACCATTATAATAAGACCCTAGTTTAGAAAAACAATGTAAAGATAAGAATTTTGTGACATACTCAGAAGGATCCTAGTTGGATCATTATATTTCTCAAAGATTTAAGCCAAATTATAAGGCAAAATATGACTATTTGTAATATAATTTATACTCTTATTAGGGGACCTTGGTGCTTATCTAGTAGAGATGAAAGGTGAATAGTTGAGCAACTCAAGATCTGATTGATCCTAATGAGTCAAGTCTCTAGCTAGAGCGTAACCTACTTATATGTAGATGCCTAACCTATATGGTTAGATGCTTACCCATTTGGCACAAGGTAATAGATGCCTAACCATTATGGTTAGATGTTTTACCATTTATCAAAGGAATGCCTAACATGTATGGTTAGAATGCTTTCCCATTTGGTAAAGAATAATAGATGCCTAACATGTGTGGTTAGATACTTTCCTAGTTGGCAAAGGATATCTAAGAGGATAAATTATACCTAATTATATTCATAGACAAACATTTAAAAAAAATTGTTTTAGGATAGGATTGGTCTCTATAATTTATCACCAATCCATCAGTGTGTTGAGCTTGGGTACCTGTGCCAACAGGAGAACACTTTAAGGAAGGTTTATATGAAATTTGCCATGCAATGGATGTGACATCTACCCCCCTATTGGAAGTGAGGGTAGAATTGTTTGTGATCGTAGGAATGAATTATTTTCCTCCTAAGATGTGTTAATGGTGGGCCCTAAGGCAAGCCATCAAGGGGGATGTATCTCACTGTGTATGGAGCACTCCTTCATTGCTCCAAAAACTCATGTAGATGATGAACCTCCATGGAGACCTTTTTATTCTGGACTTAAATTTACATGAAGATCAAAGATATAATAGAAACCTTATCATCAATAGAAAAAAGACAAGCATCTAATATTGTTAAATAAAGCATTATTTCTAGCCTTCCATAATTAAAAAAGAATTGTAGCTCTGAAAAATCCATAAAAATAAATAGTAGTAGGCTAATTGGCCAAATCCCTAGTTAGGGAACAACACCAAGAGAATGGCTTAGAATAATAGGGCTAAAAGAGGCCACGAATCCATTTCTAGGTGGACTAAGCTCTAAGAACAAACCAAAATAGATGTTTGAAGGAATCTAGGCACTTCCAAAAAAGGTAATTGTTTTGAACAAATATAATATGGGAGAGTTTCTCCCTGAGGAAATGACCTTGATATACTAAGAACCAAGGGAAGTGGGCCACCTTTGGCTCTATATGATCCATCCAAAATCATTCAATCTTGGAAAGATATATCCTAATGTAGGAATTAAGACCCCATCACTTATTGAGCCTACTAAGATTAGAAGAGAAGGGACTCATAACTTGATATAGGAGTCTTGAGGAATATATTTTAAAATGTGTGTCACAATTCCACTTCCACTCCTTCCACCATTAGTGGGGCAATTGCAAACCAAGCTTGTATAACATTGCATCTGACATTGCCTCTCGAATGTGAAGAACATAAGGTAAGTCTGAATTATTCAAAATAAATTTTGCTTTCAATTCCACCTAAGAAGTCCAATCCTTGGAATAGAGTAAATCTCAAATGGTATGAATTCCTTTCTTAAATATCATTATTATTTTAATCCTAGGTAAATCTACTAAACAAAATTTAACATTGGTCATAATGGGAGAATAACATATACTATTATCATTAAAAGACAAGCCAATTCTAAATTTATCACCAATCCATTTTAAATGGGGCTTAGCAACATTGAAAGCCTTCCATATGATTTTGGCCATAAATGAAGCCTCAATTTTGACTGGAGCCATCATGATGAGAATAATGTGGAAGCTAATAGTTTTCCAATTTGATTTTCTATAAGGGGATCTAATCTATTTAAAATGTCCTTTTAATTTTGTCTATGATTCATTACCTTCAATGGTTATAACAATCCATTTAACACACAAAGATGTATTTTTTTAATTTTTTTTTTTTAAATATCAATAATTCCCATACCTCTTTTATGAATAGGAAGGAAACATATGGCCTATGTAACTTGATGGAATCCCCTCTTCTTCATTTTTAACTTTAGACAAGATGGAATCCCTAAGAATTTTAGCCATCTTATCATAGGAACCCTTATAGGTATCTCAACATGAAGATTAATAAACATGGGTAGCCACTAAGATTTTAGTGTAAACTTGGAATTAACCTACTAAGGAGAGTGTTTTGGAAACCTAGTATTCAACCTTATTGTCAACATGGTTAATGACATTTTCCCACATCTTTGCATGATAACTATCAAAGGCAAAGGGGATGCATATAAACTTGCTTTTTGATCTTCTATTAATCCATTTACACTTGAAATGGAGAAGCCACTTAGGCACAGGGATCATGCTTTATCTGATATATTAAGTTTTACTCCATTATAAAATAGACTCAAGGGTTAAATAAAAAATATAAAGACACATCATGGCTTCTAAGAATGTTATTTCCTATTATTTAATAATGAGAAAAGTATCATCATAAAAGTGACCGTTAATGAGTTGAGAAGACTAATTAGGTAAAAAAAACCGAAACAAGACCTCATTCAACTATATAGGAAATAAATTATTTTAAATTTTCTAAAGAAACAACATACAAGGTTGGAATGAGAGGCAACCTTAATATATGGAGTGGTGAAGGAAAATACTATTACACTTGAGACCATTAATAGTGAGGCAGGCAGAGGTATCTAACAATAATGTTTCAATTGTTGAGGTAAAGAACTAGTCAAAGCCAAGAGATTTTAACATAGCTAAGATAAAAGGCAATTCAATTCTGTCATAGGCATTTTCAAAATCCAATTTGAGGAAAATGGTTCTCTTGCATGAGTTCATAGCCCATTCATACCTTCCTAGATAACAACGAGGTTATCAATAATTTATTTGCATTTGATCATTCTTGTTTACCCTAGCCTAAAAATAAATTATATAATAAGCCAAAGACAGTTAGCAATAGCTTTAGCTAGGATTTTATAGTAAAAACTTAACAAAGTGATAGGGCACCACTTGGAAATGAACTTTGGGTCATTGTCTTTAGGTATGAATTTGATATTAGCTTCATTGATTATGGAAACCAAAGATTACTTGTGTGATAAATATTTATAAACATGAATTAAATTAGGCCCAACAAACTCCCATGTGGATTTGTAAAATTCATAAGGAATGTTGTTAAGTCCAAGAAATTCATCATTACTCATGAAGTAAATAGCCTTTTTGAGTTCATGAAAACTTAGATCTGTCTCACAAATCATTTTCTCTATAGGCTTTATCTTATGGGGAACCATATTAAGGAATTTGCATAGAACTTGGGTTTATTCCATTCTTTCTTCATAAGCTTAAATATTTTTTGGCCTTCAGGGATTCAAAAAAATATTTTGAAGCCTTATCTCAAATTTTGAGCTAATGTAAGAAAGCATTAAGCTATGCCCCTCTAGAAGTATACCCATCCACCACTTTAATTTGGTATTTAAGAAAGGTGACTAGGATCTATAAGTGGTGATCAAAGGGATTATCTTTGATGAGGGAAGAAACTATCTAAAATTCTTTAAGCATAATTTCATTGCCTCATTTTCTAAAATGAGAAATTTTATTCCCATAGTGGTAGAAAAAGGTGGTTTTGCATAGAATAGTCTATTTCTGACACTTACTCTACCTAGAAATATAAGGTGGTTGGGGTGCCATATTCGAAACCTAGGAAGAAAGATAGATTATGGATGCATTGATCAAGAGAGAAGTTTTGAAAATGAAATGCTTACATGGCACTTTGAACTAATCTATATTCTATTCCACTCTATAATAAATTATGTCATGTTTTGAGAGAACATATTAAGAATGAACATTGGTATGATGGACACTAATATTCGATAAAGAGAAAACATTTTATTTTGAAAACATGCAAAAGTTAGGCCTTTTTAAGATGTAAGCACCGCTAGTATAATAATTAAACCACATAAACCAAGGCATAATATTTAATGTGTTCTACTAGAGGAGAGGGTCAACAAGACCCCACCTATTCTTGAATTAATACCACACTTCATGTTCTCCCATGCATCATCTCATGGGAAAGGCACCAACTTTTGTCATTGGGTTTTTTAACCACATTAAAATCCATGCACAAGTGTCATGTAAAAAGGGGTAAACTGACAAGCAAATATCATCATTAAAAAAATCTATTAGGGACATCATTTGGAGCCTAAATGTTGAGAACATATAATTAACAACCATCAATAGCTAAAAGTAACCAAATCACTCTATGTGATAAATCTTTCCCCGTGGTAATAATCAATTAGTAAATTTTTAAAGAAACCAATATGTTGGTGTCATCATGTCCTTCCTCATGTAGAGTGGACAATTGGGTGGTGTCAAGTCAAATACACTTCATAGTGGTTTGTAGAAGAAATTTAAAACATTTTTGTATTTAGACACAAATAAAATATAATTAACCAATATGTTCATAGGTAGCTCACACAAAACAATTTGTAAATGACTTTGTAATATCTCAAACATTCTAAGAGAGAATTTTCATTAGGTAATTTTATCCATTTGGAGCTCTCCCTAAAGTCCTCCATATCTAAACAGGATGAAAAACTATTATATTGGTTTGGAACATAAAATCCCTCAAGCAGAGTGGAGTGGTGTTTATCCCCATTATCCTGTTGGGGAGAGTTTCCACCAGCATGGGGTGGGCTTCCCCACTGCATAGAGATGGAGATGTTTGTTGAGGATATCTTGACAGAAAAACCTTTTTGATGGTGAGAACTTAAGGAATGATGTTCTATTCATCCTATGGGGATTTGACAAGATGGGGAAAAGGCATGCAAACCTCTAGTGAAGTCTTGGTTAATGGAGGAGAAGAGACAAAGGGGGAGGATATTAGCCCTGACTATGATACTTTTATAACCATAGTCTAGTCATAACCTTTATCCACCACCTTGGGATTCTTAGTTTGCAAAGGGTCTCAAGAGTGTTTATATTGACCCATAATGGGACAATCTTTGATGTGATGAATATGATCTTGACATAAGAAACAAGTGTTAGGTAGATTAAAATATTGAACCTTATGTGCCCAATGGTTATTGTTGACTTGGATATCTAAAAACACCTTTAACTCCTTGGATGAATTAACCTTAATGCAATTTTAGTTGTTAGGGCATGAGAAATATAATTTGGGTTGTTCATGTTATAATACTCATCCGATGGGCTGGATAATTTTGTCAAGAAATGACCATAATAGAATTGACAAGCAAGTAGTTTCAATCTAGACCAACACCCTAAGGAAGGCCTTGTGAATGACTTAGGAATTATAGATATAGTGGAAAAGAATTAAGAACATGTCTAAAAAACCAACAACTTTATTTGTCTAAGATGGATTGAACTTCAAACAACTCTTTGAATGAAAAAAGAAAAAAAACATTTGGTACGGTTTAGAACCCCAATGACATGGATTCCTGAGAGCTCCCTTTGGTGACAAAACCATTTTTTAATACATTCTTCCAAGGGGATAGGACCAAAAAAATATGCAATAAGAGAATAATTCTCATACCATTTATATAAATTATTAACAACATTTGGTTCGAAACATACCTCATAGTTAGATGGAAGGTCAAAAGGGTTACTTTATCGTACACATTCGATACAATCATCATGGCTTGTTTGGGTGCCATTTTTATCACCACCTAGAATGACAATTATAGCCAAGAGTGTGGAAGCTATTAAATAAGGATAACCCACCTAAATGGTGGTGTGCTGAGCACAGTAAATAGATAGAAAACCTAAATTTTCCCATGTAAACACTATAGAAAATGGGTAAGAAGGCTATCAAAAAAATAAGTTAGTCATGAAAAACCCTAACAAAACTTATTCTTCATCTCTTAGTCAATCCACAATAATTTAACTAGTACATATTTCTTATATAAATAATTTTAATAAAGAGAAAATAGATAAATACACATTTAATGTAATTTTTATTTATTAAAAGATAATAATGAGACAAATTATATAGGTTAAAAAACAACTTTTGAAATACATATTAAAAGTATAAGGTATTGAAATTTAAAAAAATATTAAAATTGAAAGCTCTTCTGATTTTATTTTAAATCATTTTTTTATTAGAACAACATAATTTTTATAACTAAAAAATTTAGGATAATGAGAGAACTTGTGTTATCTTTAATTAACATAGTCAAATTGATATCAATAAATTGAAAAGCATATTATAAGTACATTTATGTTCTTCAAAATAACAAGATGACACTTAATACAAACCCAATTCTACAATTAATTTATGCTTAATTTTAATTTTAATGATGAATCACTAGAATATCACACTTTTATCATAAAGCTTTTAATTTTATTAGGACACCCTTTGTGGTGCTTAATTTCAAGATATTAAAACTCTAAGAAGATTGCCCAAGTTTTTATACTTGATTTTTATACTATTTTCAGAAAGAATCAAAGCTCTTTTATGACACAATTATATCATACGAGTATACTTTTTAAGATATTAATTATAATTATATATATTAATATATTATATACAAAATTAGTGATTCTAAAGCTTTTAAGATCTAACACATTTAATTAGATGATTGAATGGAAACAATAATATTATTAAAGATTCACACAATTTATATCATCAATATATTAAAAGTAAAATAAAAATATTATATTTCTATTAACAGTTTTTACAAAATAATTTAGATTTAAAACATTAATTTTTATATATTATTTTATTAAATTAAATTTAAAAATTAGATATGTCTAAAAAAATCGAATATAATTTAAAAAATCTAAAGTTATATTTAATAATGAAATACAAAAACAAACATAAATTAAGATTAAATGTTATCACTTAGAATTTTCTTAATATTATTTATAAACTTTATTTGTAAAAATACTTTTAATGTTACAATTTAAAATATTAAATTTATAAATTCTAAATAATTATATTATAATAATTATTTATTTCAAATATATTATTATAATTAATACATCAAAAACATTTTATATTAAAAATAAAATAAAATAAGAATTAATTTTTTAAAGTTAATTAAAACAAATTTATATTTTATAAATATTATATATTGAAATTTTTGATTAAAATATTTTTACACTTCTTTAAATAAAATTATAAAAAAAATTGTAAAAAATTATTAAATCGGAAGGCGTATGGATAAACTATTTATCATAATTAAAACATATGTATTGTGTAAAATAAGATTTAGCAAGTTAAATATTTACAATTAAAATTTTTAAAAATAAAACAGAAAGCCTCCTATCAAAATTAAATAAAAATAATAATTATAAAAAAATTCTGTAAAAGGTTTTTGATAAGAACGACAGTAAGATAAAACATCCCAATCTGACAAAGATTTATGATGATGTTGGCCCGGTTTCCTCAAATAATTATTTTGATGTCGGTGTGAACTCTGCCAATAAATTGTGGATTCCCGGTGACATGATTTTATTGTTAATAAAGGTTGTCATGCTGAGTTCTACATCTGTGTTTGTTTGCTGATTATAACCCTTCAAAAACATGTTTCATTTATTATAAAAACTGTCATAGAAGTGAGAGTTTTGGCAGTTACTGTTTTCTTCACTTTGTGTCGTGGCGTAAGGTATGTTGCGAGGGTGTGATTTATTTATTTTTATATTAAAGATATAAAATGATAGTTTTTATATGAACAATATAAAAAGATAATTTATATTCGTTATATTTCAGAAAAACAAAATTATAAAAAGGGATGTTATATTTGTATATTTTTCAGCTTTTCAATATTTATTATATTAATTTTAAAACCAAATTAATAGTTATAAATAATGTTTATAAACACCCACTTCCAAAAATAATGAAGGGTAAAATTATTTGTGTTAGTGTCTAAAATTATGTGTAACAATTTATGTTCTTGTTAAATAAATTGACAAGTTATTATTTTTAATCTGTAATTGTTTATCTGAAATTACAAAGTCTTATTTTCGTAATCAAGTCATAAAAAAACGCCATTCCCGTTCTTGTCTTATGTAAACCTTGTAAGATCTTTGTTTGACTAATGCTTAATGTCTTCGTGTTTTATTAAGATTGCAAATTGTATGGTAAAGATATCCAGTGGCTTCTTCCCAACAAAATAACTCCTCTATCCCTTGTCACAAGTAGGCAAGCGATTGTTCTTATCTGAAAATTTTCCAAGAGTGCTCCCTATTCCGCTTTAGACATTGTTGAGTATGTACAAGAAGATGATGAAGGACATGGAATATTAGTCACAGAAAAGAATGATGTTTCAAGTGCCATGATCACTCTACTAAAAACTTTCAAAGACAAAAGGATACTTTATTTGAGTATAAAAACATTGAAATTCTTGTGATCGATATTTTTGATGTCAGAGAAAAGGGAAAGAAACCTAAAGATGCTTATACAAGGGGAAACATGGTGTGTAAAAAAGACTTGTTTGCATATTCCCTAGATGCAAACGTTGCTAAATTTGCAGAGAAGACAAATTGATTCAAAGAAGGTACTATACAAATGAAGTCAGAATTAAAGGTAACAGAAAGATTCAAGAATGAGTTTAAAAGTAATAAATGGCTTCCAAAGGGCATTTTACCATTCTATATTTGATGATATCTTTAGCAAATCAATTGTAGAACTATCTAAAAATGTATATGATGCTAATGAAATTGAAACACAATTTTCATGTGAATTGGAGATATAGCCTAGATCAATCAA
The DNA here is from genome assembly GCA_037957365.1 of Torreya grandis. NCBI lineage: Eukaryota > Viridiplantae > Streptophyta > Pinopsida > Cupressales > Taxaceae > Torreya > Torreya grandis. The sequence goes on along the minus strand of JARHVA010002779.1, from coordinate 2,061,215 downwards.
ATAGGTTGTTTCAAATGTTCCAGCGGTGTTGATGCAATCTGATGGAAGAATTTTTGAGTTTGGTCTGGATGATATGTTTGTCCAAACCATTGAAAGAGGAATCATGGAAGGAATACAATAAGGGTGAAAATGGGCCATGTTGGAATAAGTGTTTGAATGAATGTTACAATCCACTCTACCAAAGATAGTGCACATGGAAGTCAAGCTTGTAAACAGTTTGAAAGCATGAGCTTTTAAGACATGAGACCCACGTGAAAAGTCACACACGAAATAAAATAAAAAATTTCTAAGTTAATACGTGGGTTTTATGTGGAATCTTGGCGGAGATTTAAGCATTGACTGCAAGTTTGAATAGCACCCAACATACAAATGACACCAAAAACACTGCAGGATTTCTAGTGGGGAAAATAGACTTGTAAAATGCACTTGTCAAATGTAAAACATTGCAAATTATGGTCAGATCTCCCATTCTCATTGGTCAGCGTGTGGGGGGTTTCAAGGCACGTAGATATTAAACAACATTCTTATTTCTATAAGCCTAGCGAGGACATGACCTGCCGCGTGGAGGCAAAAAAAGAAAGCAGAGGTTTTTAAAGAGCAGGGCATCGATGCGGAGGTCTCTATGTCCATGTGGCTGGATGAGTGAGTCAAAGTTACAAGCAAACAAACATCTATGTGGAAGGTCGTGGGCCCGAGCAAGTTGAATGGCAGAATTTCAAAGTCAAAATGCAAGTTTAATAAAATTACAATTGAATATTGAAGCCCAGCGAAGAAAAGTGGTGGAACTGCAAGTCAGAATTGCAAGTTGTAGACTTTTAATGTATATGCAAATCACTAGATTACGGCAGAAAGGGATATAGCTTGGTTTTGCAGTGGAAAATGGAACCCTGTATGCAATTTTCAAGTCCTCCAACTTGTAAATTGCATTAATATTTTTGGATCCCACGGATTTTAAAGATGTTAGATTTATGATAAGAATTGACATAATCAAAAATTGTAACACAATGAATAATGAATACAACAAGATAAATCTGATTTAATTTTTAGAAGTCTGCTCTTTATAAATTATGCTTGTGATTGAATATATCTATCTTGAACAATGAGGAATCATTATATATACAAGTGAGAGGAAAGAGACACATCTCTTCAATCTCCCTGTTGGCAAAGAGACACAACACTTCAATCTCCCTATCGGCCTCCATCAAAAGTTCAAGATGTTGGGTTGGAAGTAGGAACCCGAAGCTACTCCTCCAACATCAACACTCCTTCTCAGCTAGGGAGGATACTTCCAGCTACATAAGACATGTCACCTCATTGTGATGGCATCCATCTGGTTCTCTTAGAGTGTGGAATCAAGGGATTTCACCTCGAACTTCTCTCACAGAGAAGAACTCGTTATCAAGGGATTTCACCTCGAACTTCTCTCATAGAGAAGAACTCGTTATCGAGGGATTTCACCTCAAACTTCTCTCACAGAGAAGAACTCATTATCAAGGGATTTCACCTCGAACTTCTGTCACAAAGAAGAACTCGTTATCAAGGGATTACTGATACTGAGACTCTTTCTCAGTTAAGGTTGTATTCTCCACTATACCAAGCTTATCTCAAAAGTATACAAACTTTAACTTGGAGAGAAGCTTGGTGAGAATGTCTGTCGTCTGCTCATCAGTGCTGATATACCTTAACTCAATAGCTTTCCTCAATACCATATCTCTGATATAATGGTATTTGATTTCAACATGCTTGGTTCTATCATGAAACACTGGATTGACAGAAATCTTCACACAGCTCTGGTTATCACAATGACTGATTGTAGGCTCCATTGATTGTTCAAACAATCCTGCAAGGAGCTTACGAAGCCATACTACTTCCCAAGCTGCCATACAAGCTACAATATACTTTGCCTCTACTGTACTCAATGCTACAGATGACTGCTTCCTGCTGCACCAGGAAATCATAGCAGATCCCAAACTGAAACAACGTCCAGAGGTGCTCTTCCGATCAGAGACACATCCTGCCCAATCAGAATCAGTATATCCGTGTAGTTTCAATTCTACACTAGAATAATATCTCAAGCCATATCCAACTGTGCCACACAAATATCTTAGGATATGCTTCAATACAACTAGATGTATTTGCCTTGTTTCACACATGAATTGACTAAGTGCACTCATTGCATAGCAAATATCTAGTCTAGTATTAACTAGATACATCAATGAACCAATCATTTGTCTGTACATGCTAGGATCCACCAGATCTAAACTAGTTGCAGCCTCTTTTAACTTCAACAAATTTGACTCCATTGGTGTAGACATCGGTTTGCAATTTGTCATACCAAATCTCTTCAATATGTCAATAGAATACTTCCCTTTACTTAGAATGATCTCATCTGGTTTCTACCATACTTCTAAACCAAGAAAGTAATGTAAGAGATCAAGATCCTTCATTTCAAATTTTGAAGCTAACTCCTTCTTACATTTGAAATTGAGGTGATCTTCTCCGTTAATAAGAAGATCATCAACATATAGAACCAAGATTAATGTGTTGCCATCAATTAGCTTAAAGTAAAGGTTTGAATCAGCATCATTCTTGGAGAAATTCAAGCTCATCAAGTGTCGATCAATTCTTTCATACCAAGCACAAGGAGCCTGCTTAAGGCCGTACAAAGCCTTCTTTAGTTTGCAAACATGAGACTCCTTCCCATGAACATCAAAACCATCAGGTTGCTCAATATATACATCTTCCTTGATTACACCATTTAGAAATGTTGTCTTCACATCCATTTGGTGTAATTTCCATCCTTTAAATGCTGCAATAGCAATGATGGTTTTGACAGATGTATAATGAGCAAATGGAACAAAGGTTTCCTCATAATCTACTCCCTCTTTCTGAGAGAATCCTCTAGCCATAAACCTAGCCTTGCACTTCTCAATGCTTCCATCAGCTGCATGCTTGATCTTGAAGAGCCACATAGAAGAAACAACATATTTTCCTTCAGGTCTAGGTACGATATCCCAAACATCATTCTTGAGGATGGATTGATACTCATCAGCCATAACATCTCTCCATACTTGTTGACTAGTAGCTTCCTTAACACTAGAAGACTCAGACTCAATAATTTGACTCATTAATAACACATAATCTGAGAACTTATGAGGTCTCTTACTTTCTCTAAGAGATCTTCAGGGACCTTGCCTCTTGCATTTTTTTTGAGTCCATCGAGGCCTTTTTCATACTATAACAATGTCAGTAGGTCCATCAGTTGGTTCCAAAGGCTTAACTAAAACATCATCTTCTTTTGAATAAAAAACCTCCCTCTAAATTTCAGGAGTATGGTCAACTTCCATATCCTGAGGAGACTCTTGGTCTTCATTATCTATCTCCATATGAATGCTCTTAGATATTTTGAATGCAACATCCTCTTCAAATGTAACATTCCTACTGATTTCAATCAACTTCTGACCTTGAATGTAAATTCTATAGGCTTTTGAAGTTTCACTATAGCCTACAAATATTCCCTTCTTGACAGAAGGATTGAACTTAGTCCTTTTATCTTTTGGTATGTTAAAATATACTGGACAACCAAAGATCCTCAAATTACTTACTTTCGCCTTCACTCCTGTGAAAGCTTCTTCGGGAGTCATGTTCTCTAAAATGCGGTGAGGGCTTCTATTCTAAACATAAACAATTGTCTTAGATGCTTCAGCCCAATGGAAGATTTGTAGATCTTGGTCATGAATCATAGCTTTGGTAGCTTCTATAATAGATCTATTCTTCCTTTCTGCAACACCATTCTGTTGAGGGATATAAGGAACACAAAACTCCCTCTTAATCCCTATTTCAACGCAAAAGTTATGGAATTCATCAGAGGTGTACTCCCCTCTATTGTCGAATCTTAGAACTTTGATCCTCTTTCTAGATAAGTTCTCTACTTGAGCTTTAAACTCTTTGAACCTCTCAAGTACTTATTTAGATTCCCTAGATTTCAAGAAATAAATCCAAGTCTTTCCATGGCACAACCTTTGCAGGTACCTTCATGCTCTTAGTTGAATTTTGGAAGACCTGTGACCATCTTCTCCATGATAGGTAGAGATCGAAAGTGTAGGTGAGCTAATCTTCTATGCCAAAGATCACGCAAGCTTCAAGAATCATGTACTAATGCCTGAAGTGGACAAGTGATTAGTTTATAGAGGCTCTCATGTCTAACTCCAATTATTCGAGTAGTTTTGAAGTTTGAATTCTTCATCTACACAAGAACTTTGTCTTTGGAGAAGGTAACTTGATAACCCTTGTCTTCCAAGGCTGAAATGGAAACTAGATTTTGTTTGATGCTTGGAACATAGAGAACATCACTTAACCTTAGAGTAATGCCAAATTTTAAGTGGAGAGTAGAGATTCCAATCCCTTTCACTGAATAGATAGCATCATCTCCAATGATAACTTGTTCACAATAATTTCTCTCCATCAAGTTTGATAAATGCTTCTTAAAACTAGTGATGTGTTGAGATACACCACTATCAATCAACCAAGTGTTGGTATCGATAGGTAAATTGCCTGGTAATGCCAAATAGAACAAATATTCACACTTTTCCTTCTGAGGAGAGGCATCATCAACATCTGTAATGGTGTCTTGTTGCTTAGGCTTGGAGGGACAATATTTGGCAATGTGACCATACTTGTCACACCTAAAGCATTGGATTTTGGAGAGGTCCCTTTTCTTCTTGAAAGCGAGAGTACCATCCGTTTCACTATCTCTGTTCCTCTTGAAGAATCCTTTCTTCTCATTCTTGCTTTTCTTCTTAAATGATTTAGAGGCAAGGACATGAATGTCTTCATTGGTAGAGCTTTGACCAATTCTTCTAGTATCCAATCTAGCCTCTTCTTGAATACAATCTACCCTCACTCGATCAAACTTGGGAAGTTTTGATCTTGCACTGATTCCTTGAATGTAGGATTCCCATGATGAAGGAAGGCCATTGAGAGCAAGCATGGTCAAGTATTTGTCATCAACTACATGACCAATTTTAGAGAGCTGATTTCTTAATTTTAAAATCTTCATAAAGTAAGCAATAACTACTTCTCCTTTCACCATTTTCACATGATGTAGTCGTTGCTTCAATGCAAGAGCCCTACTGGTGTTGTTGATTTCGTACATTTACTCCAAGGTTTTAAACATGTCCCTTGTTGTCTTCAACTTGGAGACAATCGAAACAATATGATCTTTAATGAAGTCAACCAATATCTTCTTCGCCTTGATGTCTTTCTTTTTCCACTGCAACTTCTCTTCTTCCTCCAATGGTTTGGGAACTTTGGTTTCCAAAAACTCAGCGAAGTCATTTTCTTCCAAGGTGAGCATGAATCTAAACCTCCATGATGTGAAGTTGGATGCTCCTTTGAGTTTATCCTCAATTTTAAGACTATTCACCATCTTGACTAAAATAGGGATAGACAAGAGATATAAAGAACAATAGAGATTATTGTTGCAATGACAAGTTTGTTCACGATCTTCTTCAAACCCGCTCTGATACCATGCTAGATTTATGATCAGAATTGAAATAGTCAAAAATTGCAACATAATGAATAATGAACACAATGAGATAAATATGATTTAATCTTTAGAAGTTTGCTCTTTATAAATTATACTTGTGATTGAATACACACACACACACATGTGTGTGTGTGTGTGTGTGTGTGTGTGTGTCTGTGTGTGTGTGTGTGTGTGTGTGTGTGTGTGTGTGTGTGTGTGTGTGTGTGTGTGTGTGTGTGTGTGTGTGTGTATATGTATGTATGTATGTATGTATGTATGTATGTATGTATATATATATATATATATATATATATATATGTATATGTATATGTATATGTATATGTATATGTATATGTATATGTATCTGTGTGTGTGTGTGTGTGTGTGTGTGTGTGTGTATGTATATGCATATGTATATGTATATGTATATGTATATGTATATGTATATGTATATGCATATATATATACATATACATATATATGTGTGTGTGTGTGTGTGTGTGTGTGTGTGTGTGTGTGTGTGTGTCTATATATATATATATATATATATATTGAACAATGAGGAATCATTATAGATACAAGTGAGAGGAAAGAGACACATCTCTTCAATCTCTCTGTTGACAAAGAGACACAACACTTCAATCTCCCTGTCGGCCTCCATCAAAAGTTCAAGATGTTGGGCTAGAAGTAGGAGCCCGAAGCTACTCCTCCAACATCAACAAAAGAGAGTTCAAATAGTTCAAAATTTGAACCATGTGCCTTATATGGGTTAACCAACAACCAAGGATGGTTGTGACACGTGCTAAGGAAAGAGATGCATGCCTCTGTCTTGGATGAATTTTTTGCATGAGAAATAAAACTTTGTGAAGAAGTGAAGGTAGGCAAAGCTTTTGAAAAACTTAAGCTGGAGGTCTAGGGAAATAAGCCATGTACATTCCATGGAGGGAACAAACATAATTTTATAGCAAAGAATTGATGTTTGGGGATTCTTTCTGAAATTATATCATATTATTATTTCATCAACATTCATATATATACACTTGAAAAGGAAAGAGTTTACAAAATTTATGATTGATCTTCTTATGACTATCAATTTAAATTTTGCAAGATTATACTGACATGTAAAGACTATTAATTTGTGTGTCGTGTAAGAATTAAAGCATTTTTGTTAAGTATATATATATAATTTATTATTGGAATATTTTAATATAAATTTATTAAATAAAATAATAAAAGTATAGAAGGTTACATAGTAATATAGTTTATTGGTATTCACATCTTAGATTTTATGTTGAAGGATAAAATACTAGGTCAGAATATGTCACCTAAAAAGGAGAAATGCAAAATAAAGGTCATACAAGACATGATGCTCAAAACTATATTATCTCAATAAATGATGTTTAAAATCATATTACAACCCAAAAGACAATTAATTACAAGCTACAAAACCTAAGGAAGAGGGCAGAGGAACATCCTCAGGGGTAGAGTAGTCCAAGTGAAAGGCTCTACAGAAGGAGGATTGAGTACAACCTAGCCATTTAGGGGGTCCAAAGTCATATTTATCACCCATCCATTAGTGTGTTGCCCCTAGGTACATATGACAATAAGAGAACCCTTCAAGGATGGATTTGTATAAAATTTGTCATGTGTTGGATATGAATCCATCCTTCTATGGGAAGTGAGGGGAGAATTGGTTGTGACTATAGGAATGAATTTTATGCCTCCTAAGATGTGTTGATGGTGGACCTTACGGCAAGCCATCAGGGGGGATGCAACGCATTGTGCAGGGAGCACTCCCTCTTTGTCCAACAACTCATGTAGATGATGAACCTCCATGGAGACCTTTTTATTGGAGTTCAAAATTAACTCATAACAAGTAGGATGACCCCTACATACCATTACCACAACATGAATAACACAATTATTACACACAATAAATAATTTGTAAATTAAAGTCTATGTAATTGTATATAAAATCTTCATATGGGTCTCCAAAATTGACCAAGTCAAAAACTACATCAGAGTGCCTATTAAATAGGCAAGATAAATTGTTTTGTACAACAAATTATTATTGTATAAACAACCTATAAAATAGAAGTTTCTATTATTATTGTGTGCTCAATAAATATGTGCGCAAAATATAATAGTATCTCAAATAATAAACAACCAACTCTCAATTCAAGCTTACACGCTTTAATCCAATAGTCTCCCTTAAGTGAAGAATAGGAAGTGAAAAAAAGAGAAAGCAAAGAGACTGATGGGCCCTGACAAATAGGCCTAATCAAGTACCCATATACAAAATCACAATGAAATACAAAGTGTCCTTATGGTAACCAATCCATCTTACCGAACTACATGGATGATGAATCGTTGTAACCACCAAGTCAAATAGGAACTGGTACTTTGTACAAATCTAACTCTATAAAAAAAAACATTGATCTCAAAAACACTAGGAAAAAGTCACCAAGGATGAAATATATCACCTCAAAGTACCCAAAAACTAGTAACAATATCTAAAGTCGAGAGAGCAAAAAATATATGCTACAAGGTGTCCCAAAAATAAAACAACTCAATACTCAAAAATAACGTTGAAGAGGTGCAATGGATGGAATAAGGGCCACCAAATATAAATGCACTTGGTGGACTCTAATGTCTCAACGTAACTCAAATCTGCATGAGTGGTCTGGATCCACTACTCAATCATAAAAAAATCTAACACTAGATTTCACCATAATATCTCTTACAAAAAAGAGACAATTAAAGGTGTTGATAGTGTAAAATAGTTCACCAACTGAATTTGATCTATTGCCAAAATATGTGGTGCACCAAGGGTTAGCAATAAACATGACAACCAAAGAAGCAGGATCTACACCATACCCCCCCCCCATACTATTGGAATGGGTGTAGTGACTCAAAAAACCATTTGAATGAGTGGGTCAATCCCGCTATGCAAACACCAAAATGTTGACATTGGGATACACCAGACTAACTACACTCCAAACAAGAATAAGCTCCACCAAAACATCTAAAGGAGACTATCAACAATCAAATATAGATATGAAATCTCTCAAAAATGATGTCCTTAGTGATGATGGGATAGTCATGCAACTAGAGAAGAAGGTGTTGAATCATGAAGCACACACATGAAGAAAAAAATCTCCATGAATCTCAGTGTGACTATAAACAAAAGTCCTATCATACAACAATATCACCAAGTGATGAAATAAATTCCATAATGCAATCAATCTATGAAATACATATGCAATGAGAGATGTATGCACAAAAAGAACACATCTTCTTAATCAAGGAGTTGAAACAACAAGGAGCATCAATAGATAGGAGGAAAAATGTGTGGTCAAAAAATTTAAATAGTGGAGGAATATTATTCGTAGTGTCCCTACAAAGAATGCTTCTTATTCCACCAAGAATGATTAAAAATCCAATCTAAATGAATATGAATGGTCGATGAAGATGCCTACCTATGTGTGGGTGAAAATTCCACATTAGAAGAATGTGAGGTAACATCCAAATAAGTATCGGGTTGCATGTCTGACCACTATAATCTCAGGTTTTTCAAGCTTGAGTAAAGGTGCAGAAGAGCCTGTATGTAGCTCATAATCCTCACAAAGAGTGGAACAATTAAAATATGGAGCTCTATCAATAGATCCCAATGAATATGAAGTACTTACATCATAACCAAGGCCATTCTAATCAATCCACATAACAGGTTGGATATGGCAAGCAATGACCTATATACACTTCCCAATGCCTACAATTTTAGTAGCATGACCCATAGAACAAGCCAAAGCTAGTGTTATACTTCTGAAAGGAAGCAGGCATAAATGTAGGTAGAACTAGAGTGGGATGTGTAGAGTGTGTAATAACAGAAGGCACAAAAGTATCATATAAAATAAGAGAAGCAACAAGAATAATGGGCTGCTTAGAATCTAGTAGATCACATTGTAAAAGTGCATCAAGTGGATGTGTACCAAATTTTTTACATGATGGGGTATTAGAAAGATGATGTGTGATAATTATTTTTTTCTATAGAGAACATATGAGGGCATCCTTTCTGTGAATCAGGGAGCACATAAAAGAAATTTGCATCAAAAGTTTCTTGTTTTCTTCTTGAAGTGTTAGAAAAGAGGCCAATTAGCCTACTACTATTGATTTTTATGGATTTTATTGATAGTTCTTTCCCTATGGTAAGAATTAATTAGTATATTTTTTAAGACACCAATATGTTGGTGTCATCATGTCCTTCCTCATGTAGAGTAGACAATTGGGTGGTGTCAGTTCCAATACACTTCATAGTGGTCTGCAGAAGAAATTCATAAATTTTAATTACTTGGAGATAAATAAAGTATAATTAACCAATTTGTTGGTAGGTAGCTCACACAAAACAATTTGAAGATGAATTTTTAATCTCTTAAACATTCTAAGAGAGAATTTTCATTGGGAAATTTCATGCATTTGGAGCTCTCCCTAGAAATCCTTCATATCTACAAGGGATGAAAAACTATTCTATTTTTTTGGAACATAAAATCCCTCAAGCATAGTGGAGTGGTGTTTATCCCCATTATCCTCAATGGGAGAGTTTCCACTAGCATGGGATGGGTGGACCCACTACCTAGAGATGGAGATACTTGTTTAGGATATCCTTACAAAAGAACCTTTTTGATAGTGACAACTTTAAGAAATGATGTTTTGTTGGTCTTGTGGGGATTTGACAGGATGGGGAAAAGACATGGGAACCTCCAGTGATGGCTTAGTTACTAGAGGAAAAGAGATAGAGGAGAGGATGCCGTTGCTGACTATGATACTTTTATAACCATAGTCTGGTCATCACCTTTATCCACCATCTTAAGATTCTTAGTTTGTAGAGGATCTAGAGAATGTTTAAAGTGACCCATAATGGCACAATCTTTGATTTGATAAATATGATCTATACATAATAGACAAGTGTTGGTTAGATTAAAATATGCAACCTTATGTGCCCAATACTTATTGTTGACATGGATATCTATAAACACATTTAACTCCTTGGATAAATTAACCTTAATGCAATTCAGTTGTTAGGGCATGAGGAATAGAATTTGGGTTTTTCATGTCATAATACTCCCCTGATGGGATGGATAATTTGGTCAAGAAATGACTATCAGGAAACCTACAACAATAAATATGCTCTGATACCAACTGTTAGGTGACCCCTTATCCAACAGAAGCACAATTGATTACTTTCTTATAAGCAATTAAACACGAAATTATACCAGAATGATAAAGTAACTAGAAACTTGAGACAACAAAGAATTTGAGAGACAATACACACTCTTGTATTAAATATTACTAGAAGAAAATACAATAAGGAAGATGCCACTTCTTCCTCCACCTCAAAGGTTGCCACACCTCAAGACCTTCTTCCCTCTCTCTCTTGCTCAACCTTAACAACTCTAAAGCCTGAGTTATTATCCCTCCTTGAATGCTTCAGCTGATCTCCTTGACCTTACACCTGTAGATCTCCTTGACCTTGCTTGCTTCAATGCTTTTACTTGCCTTCTTGGTAATTACAATACATGCCTTATGGGTCTTTAAATAGGATCCCATGCTTACAAAAATAGAACTCTAGTTACAATAATTAGACACGCAGCTCATGACTATAATTAGTCCTTTGACATGAAAACACTCGCTTCACTTAACTGACTGTTCGTCAACAGCAATTTTGGAAATACATAGGCGATCGACGCCAGTCCCTGCATGCATGGTGCTACCGACGTCGGTCGACTATCTGCCGTCACCAGTCTCCTTCTGCACTAAATCTGACCGACGTGGGTCATGCTGCCGACGTCGGTGCTCCTGGTTCTTCAGCATCCTTCCTTGTGTCTGCAAATAGTTGAAGCTTTTAGCTCCACACCCTAACAATCTCCCACTTGGAGATAAATAGCTACAACTTGTACCTGTACCTGTACACCATTTATTTTGTTCCTTTGGCTCTGTATCCCTCTTCAAAGTCACTCTTGAAGACCAACCACCATGCAAACCTGTGATGCTATACCTGTCACTTATGCCACAAAAATTTTGTTGCTCCCAAATTCTCCATGACATACTTCTCAACCAACTCTACCCTTAGCTCAGAAAACTCCCTGTCTATGAAACCCTGTAACAAGTAACATAATACAGTAACAAGATAATGTAGCTAATATTATCCAACCTGGTAAAGATAAAATACAATGGTCAAACCTCCATTGCCCGTAGCCTACTCAAGACTATATGCCCTAGCCTTCTGTCTCATGTGTCCAGCCACTCTCTTCTCTAAAATGGGAATCCATCCCTCTATCCAGTGCTTACTTCCAGCTGACAACTCTACCAACAAATACCTATTTGGTTCCCCAAGGACTCACACTCCTCATCCATGCCAAGCTCCCACTATTTCTGGATTTTACCTGCATTGCTTCTTCCATCTTCCTAGTTCATGACTATCAGTAAGCAATATAAAGAAGGTGAACAATGAATACGAGGTTCACATACCTTTTCTGACCTCGACATGAGCGTTTGAGACTTGTTGTCCACCCACTATCCGTTTTAGTGACCGATATCAGCCATCTCCCAATCTGCTCCCGACCGATGTCAGTTCCCTACACTGACCCTGATTATCGATGTCATTTCCCTGGCTGAGACCGGTGTCCCCCCTGCCGACATCGGTCTTTATGAGCAATGTCAGACTTCTCCCACCTGACCTACCAACCCTACTGGTCTGCACAAGACTAATGTCAGTTTCTGTCTGGCCGACGTCGGTGCCATGGGAGCACCAGCGTCGGTACCTGTGTTTTTTTGTAAGTGATGAAATTTTCATCCACGAGCTCTTCTTGGATCAAACCTCTGTCCATGCTGCCCTGCTTAGATTTATTCAGCCCCTGTGACTGATCTCTGTCCTTCATCTCCTTCGTAAACACCAAGGCTTCTTTGTTCCTGTCAAAAGCATCAAATTTCTTTTTCCTGCAATGAACTCTATCTATGCTTTTTGAATCTGAACACATACCTTTTGAATCAAGAACTTCTATTCCCTTATTATTCATATGACCAAGCCTATTAGACCACATCTTCGAATCTACACCAGAAGTAGAATCAGTAATACAAGTAGATAGATAAAGATTACCTACTTTCTTACCTCTTACTAGAACAAGTGCTCCCTTGGTAACCTTCCAAGAATCCGTTGTGAGGGTTATTATGCATCCCTCATCACCCAACCTTCCAATAGAAATCAGACTTTGCTTGAGAATTGGAACATGCATGACTTCTTTCAACACCCATGTGTTGTCAATCTGCAATCTCAACTGCACTTTCCCTTTGCCAACTATTTGACAAGGTGAACCATCCCCTAATTAAAGCACTCCAAAATATCCCTATTCATACTCATAGAACAAATCTCTGTTTGGGGATGCATGAAAAGATGAACCAGAATCTAAAATCCATGATCCTACCTGACTATCCAAAGAAAGTATGAGAGCATCCTACATCACAATATTTGCATCCTTTGCTTCTTCAATACCTGCATGTTGATTCTCTTTATCTCTCAACCAACACTACTTCTTTGTATGTCCTTTCTTTCCACAAAACCAGCAGATAACACCTTTGGATTCGGATCTCCTTCCTGACCTTGATTTCCCTTGCTCAATCTTCTCCCTTTGCCTTCCCCTGCTTTTCGCACTTAGAGCATTCCCTGATGATTCACGTGTGCTTCTCCTGCGTATTTGCTCATTCAAGATCACACTCACAACATCATCAACTTTTAAGATTTTAGAAGTAGATGCAGAATTACTTACTGCCATAACCAAACTATCCCAATTTCAAGCAAAGAACACAAAATCAAGAGAGCCTTTACCTCATCATCAAAAACAATATTGACTGAAGCCAATTGGTTTACCAAACCATGGAAATCACTGAGATGAGTATGTACCAATCCACCTTCCTGCATTTGCAAAGTAAATAGCTGCTTCATAAGATATACCTTATTAGAAGCTGAGGGCTTTTCGTATAAATTCACCAAGGACTTTATCAACTCTTCCATTGTCTTACACTGTGATAAGCTGGAAATCACAGACGATGCAAGGCTCAACCTTATGGAACTGAGAGCCTTCCGATCAAGAACGTTCCATTCTTCATCCTTCATATCTGTGGGCTTGCATGCAACCCCACCCAATGGTAAGTACGGATCCTTCTGATATAGATAGTCCTCAATCTACATCCTCCAATGTTGATAATTCTTGCCGTTAAACTTTTCCATTCGTAGCTTACTTTCTTCTTCCATTGCTGAACTCCCACTCAATCAAAAACCCTGTGAATGCCCTGTAATAAAAAAATAACCTGCTTCCTGCAAACCGTAGCTCTGATACCACTTGTCAGGAAGCCTACAACAATCAATATGCTCTGATACCAACTGTTAGGTGACCCTTTATCCAACGGAAGCACAATTGATTACTTTCTTATAAGCAATTAAACACGGAATTATACCAGAATGATAAAGTAACTAGAAACTTGAGACAACAAAGAATTTGAGAGACAATACACACTCTTGTATTAAATATTATTAGAAGAAAATACAATAAGGAAGATGCCACTTCTTCCTCCACCTCAAAGGCTTGCCACACCTCAAGACCTTCTTCCCTCTCTCTCTTGCTCAACCTTAACAACTCTAAAGCCTGAGTTATTATCCCTCCTTGAATGCTTTAGCTGATCTCCTTGACCTTACACCTGTAGATCTCCTTGACCTTGCTTGCTTCAATGCTTTTACTTGCCTTCTTGGTAATTACAATACATGCCTTATGGGTCTTTAAATAGGATCCCATGCTTACAAAAATAGAACTCTAGTTACAATAATTAGACACGCAGCTCGTGACTATAATTAGTCCTTTGACATGCAGACACTCGCTTCACTTAACTGACTATTCGTCAACAGCAATTCTGGAAATACACAGGCGACCAACGCCGGTCCCTGCTTGCTTGGTGCTGTCGACGTCGATCGACTATCTGTCATCGCCAGTCTCCTTCTGCACTGAATCTGACCGATGTCGGTCATGCTGCCAACGCTGATGCTCCTGGTTCTTCAGCATCCTTCCTTGTGTCTGCAAACAATTGAAGCTTTTAGCTCCACACCCTAACAATGACTATAACAGAATTGGCAAGAAAATAATTTCAATCTAGACAAACACCCTAAGGGAGGCTTTGTCAATGACTTAGGAATTCTAGATATGGTCGGAAAGAGTCAAGAGTGTGTTTCTAAGAAACCAACAACTTTATTTGTCTAAGAGAGATTGAACTTCAAACAACTCTTTGAATGGAAAAAGAAAAAAAAAAAAACCTATGGTAGGGTTTACAACCCCAATGACATGGATTCCCGAGAGCTCCCTTCGGTGACAAAACCATTTTGGAAGACATTCTTCCAAGGGGATAGGACCAAAAAATATGCAATAAGAAAATAATTCTCATACCATTTATATAAATTATTAATAGCATTTGGTTCTAAACATACCACACACTTAGATGGAAGGTTGAAAGGGTTACCTTGTCGTACACCTTCGAGACAATCATCATGGCTTGTTTGGGTGCCATTCTTCTCATGACCTAGAACAAAAATTGTAACCAAGAGTGTGGAAGCTATTAAATAAAGATAACCTACCCAAATGGTTGTGTGTTGTGCACAATAATTACATAGAAAACCTAAATTTGCCCACGTGAACACTATATAAAATAGGTAAGCATGTTATTGAAAAAATAAGTTAGTCATGAAAAATCATAACAAAACTTATTCTTCATCTCTCAATCAATACATAATAATTTAACTAATACATCTTTCTTATATAAATAATTTTAATAAAGAGAAACTAGATAAATACATATTTAATCTATTTTTGATTTGTTGAAATATAATAATGAGACAATTTATATAGGTTAAAAAACAAATTTTGAAATACATATTAGAAATATAAGTAAAAGTATTGAAATTAAAAAATATATTAAAATTTAAAGCTCTTCCAATTCTATTGTAAAAGGTAAAGTGGACGCATTCATTTTTTTTTGTTGGAGCAACATAATTTTTATAACTAAAAAAATTAGGAATAATGAGAGAACCTATTCTATCTTTAATTAACAGAGTTGAATTGATGTCAAGAAATTGAAAAAACATATTATAAATACATTTATGCTCTTAAAAATGACAAGACGATACTTAATACAAACCCAAATCTACAATTAATTTATGCTTAAGTTTAATTTTAATGATCACACTTCTATTATTATATAGATTTTAATTCTATTAAGACACTCCTTATAGTGCCTAATTTGAAGATATTAAAAATCAAAGAAGATTGTCCACGTCTTTTTTATAACACAATCATATCATACAAGTATTTTTTTAAGATATTAATTATTAACTATATATACTAATACATATATTATATACAAAATTAGTGATCTTAAAGACAGTATACTTTCAAGAATTAGATCATTGAAGGGAAACAATAAAATTATTGAAGATTCATGCGATTTATATCATCAATATATTACATGTAAAATAAAAATTTAATATTTTTATTAACAATTTTTATAAATTAATTTAGATTAAAAATATTAATTTTTATATTTTATTATATCAAATTCAAAAATTAAATATGTCTAAAAAATGAATATAATTTAAAAATATAAAGTTACATTTAATAATGAAATAAAAAAACAAACATAAATTAAGATTAAATGTTATCATTTAAAATTTTCTTAATATTGATTATAAATTTTATTTGTAAAAATACTTTTAAAATCATGATTTAAAATATTAAATTTATAAAATCTAAACAATTATATTGTAATAATTATTTATTTTGAATATATTATTATAATTAATACATAAAAACATTTTACATTAAAAATTAAATGCAATGAGAACCAATTTCTTTTAAATTAATTAAAACAAATTTATATTTTATAAATATTATATATTGAAATTTTTGATTAAAATATTTTTACACTTCATTAAATAAAAAAATAAATAATTTGTAAAAAATTATTAAATCGGAAGACGTATGGATAAACTGTTTATCATAAATAAAACATATGTATTGTATAAAATAAGAATTAGCAAGTTAAATATTTACAATTAAAATTTTAAAAAAATAAAAAGAAATCCTCCTATCAAAATTAAATAAAAATAATAATTATAAAAAATTCTGTCAAATGTTTTTTTTTATAAGAACGACAGTAAGATAAAACATCCCAATCTGACAAAGATTTAGAATGATGTTGGCCCGGTTTCCTCAAATGATTATTTTGATGTCGGTGTGCTCTCTGCCACTAAATTGTGGATTCCCCGTGACATCATTTTATTGTTCATAAAGGTTGTCATGCTGAGTTGTTAATATCTCATCTTTTTACAGCACATCTGTGTCTGTTTGCTTAGTATAACCCTTAAAAAACATGTTTCATTTATTATAAAAACTGTCATAGAAATGAGAGTTTTGGCAGTTACTGTTTGCGAGGGGTGTGATTTATTTATTTTTATATGAAAGATATAAAATCATACTTTTTATATGAACAATATAAAAAGACAATTTATATTCATTATATTTAAGAAAAAAAAAAAATTATGAAAAAAAAATGTTATATTTGTATATTTCCCAACTTTTCAATATTTATTGTTTTAATATTAAAATTAAATCAGTAGTCATAAATAATATTTATAAACATCTATTTTCAAAAGTAATGATGGTCAAAATTATTTAAGTTCATCTTCAAAATTGTGCCTAATAATTTGTGCTTTTGTTGAATATTAATGTTTGAATTGATGAGCTGTTATTCTTAATTTATAAGTGTTAGTCTGAAATTACAAAGTCCTATTTTTGTAATCAAGTCAAGAAAAACCTATTTCCGCCCTTGTCTTGTGTAAAACATGTGAGATCTTTGTTTGACTAATGCTTACTGTCTTTGTGTTTTATTAAGATTGTAGAGTGTGATAAAATTATCTAGCAGCTTCTTTCCACCAAAATAACTCCTCTATCCCTTGTCACAAGTAAGCAAGCAACAATTCTTATCTCAAAAATTTCCAAGAGTGCTCCCTATTTCACTTCAGACATTGTTGAACATGTACAAAAAGATGACGAATGACATGGAATATTAGTCACAGAAAAGAATGATGTGTAAGTGCAATGATCACTCTACTAAAGTCTTTCAAAGACAAAAAGATACTTTATTTGAGTATAAAAACATCAAAATCCCTGTGATCGATATTTTTTATGTCAGAGAAAAGGGAAAGAAACTTGAAGATGCTTATACAAGGGGAAATATGGTATGTAAAGAAAACTTGTTTGCATATTCCCAAAATACAGAGGTTGGTAATTTTGCAGAGAAGACAAATCGATTTAAAGAAGGCATTGTAAAAATGAAGCCAAAATTGAAGGTAACAAAAAGTTTCGAGAATAATTTTAATTGTAATGAATGGCAATGGTTTCCAAAAGGTATTTTACCATTTTATATTTCATGATAGTTTTAGCAAACCAATTGCAGAACAATCTAAACACGTATATGATGCTAATGAAATTGAAACACAATTTCCAAGATGCCTATTTCATGTGAATCAGAGATTTAGCCTAGATCAATCACAATATATTGTTTCAAATGTTCCATATGTATGTGATGAAATCTGATGCAAGAATTTTTGAATTTTGTCTAGATGATATGAATGTCCAAATCATTGAAAGAGGAAGCCTATCAAGAATATAACAAGGGGGTAAATGGGCCCTGTTGGAATAAGTGTTTGAATGAATGTTGTAATCCAAGCTATCAAGGCTGTCCACGTGGGGAAGTTAAGCTTGTAAACAGTTTCAAAGCATGAGCTTTTAAGGGATTAGACCTATGTGGAAACTCACACAAGAGTTAAAACAATATTATACTAAGCTAATGTGTGGGTTCTATGTGGAAGCTCGACGGAGTATGCAGCATTGACTACAAGTTTGACCAGCACCCAACTTGTAAATGATACCCAAGACTCCGTGGAATTTCTAGTGCGAAAATATACTCGTAAAATGCATTTGTCAAATGTACAACTTGTAAATTATGGTCGGATCTCCCATTCCTACCGGTCAGCATGTGGGGGCTTTCAAGGAAAAATCCACGTAGCTATTAAACAATAACAGTGTTGTTTCTATAAGCCTAGCGAGGACATGGCCTGCCACATGGAGGCAACAAATAAATAAAGCAGAGGTTTTTAAAAAGTAGGGCATCGATGTGGAGGTCTCTATGTCCATGTGGTTGGATGAGTGAGTCAAAGTTACAAGTAAAAAACGTCTATGTGGAAGGTCGTGGACCCGGGCAAGCTGAACGACAAAATTTCAAAGTCAAAATGCAATTTTAATAAAATTGCAATTGAAGAGCGAAAGCCCAGTGGAGAAAAGTGGTAGAACTACAAGTCAGAATTGCAAGTTGTAAACTTGCAATGTATATGCAAATCACTAGTTTTCGGCAGAAAGGGATATAACATGGGTCCATGGCGAAAAAGGGAAGCCTAGACGCAATTTTCAAGTTCTCCAACTTGCAAATTACATGAAGATCTCTGGATCCCACAGATTTAAAAGAGATTTCAAATAATTCAAAATTTGAACCATGTGCCTTTTACAGGTTAAGTGGCGACCAAGGATGACTGTGACATGTGCTAAGGAAAGAGACACATGCCTCTTTTTTGGAGGAATTGTTAGCATGATAAATGAAACTTTGTGATGAAGTGAAGGTAGCCAATGCTTTTGAAAAACTTATGCCTAAGGTGTATGGAAATATGCCATGTTATATTGGTCTTCTAAGAAGGTTTGTATCTCTTCGTATATTCAGTGGAGGGAACATGGATAATTTTACAAGAAAGGATTGATGTTTGAGGAGTCTCTCTAAAAGTACATCGTATTTTGATTGCATCAACTTTCATACATTTGAAAAGGAAAGAGTTTACAAATTTTACTATTGATCTTCCTATTATAAGCCCAAGAATCTTTTTGTTTGGTCCTGTACATACTGAGATATACTAAGAAATGTTGGTGAAGGCATTGGACCGTCATTTTCATTCAAAATTGCTAAATTACGCATAATAATTTGTTCCTTTGTTGAATATTAATGCTTGAATCGATTAGCTGTTAGTCTTAATTTGTAAGTGTTCATCTGAAATTATGAAGTCCTATTTTAGTAATAAAGTCATAAAAAACCCCTGTTCTCGCTCTTGCCATGTGTAAACCCTGTGATATCTCTGTTTGACTAATGCTTAATGTCTTTGGGTTTTAATAAAATTGTAAAGTGTATGGTAAATTTATCCAGCAGCTTCTTTCCATTAAAATTACTCCTCTATTCCTTATCACAAGTAGGCAAGCAACAGTTCTTATCTCAAAATTTTCCAAGAGTGCTCCTTATTCCACTTCAGACATTGTGTAACATGTACAAGAATATGATAGACATTAGTCACAGAAAAGAATAATGCATCAAGTGAAATGATCACTATACTAAAGTCTTTCAAAGACGAAAAGATACTTTATTTGAGTATAAAAACATCAAAATTCCTATGATTGATATTTTTGATGTCAGAGAAAAGGGAAACCGCACTGAAGATGCTTATACAAGGGGAAACATGGTGTTTAAATAAGAATTGTTTGCATATTCCCAAAATGCAAAGGCTGATAAATTTGCAGAGAAGACAAATTGATTCAAAAAAAGCATTGTACAAATGAAACCAAAATTGAAGGTAACAGAAAGATTCAAAAATGAATTTAATTGTAATGATTGGCTTCCAAAGGGCATTTTATCATTCTATATTTCATGATAGCTTTAGCAAACAAATCGCAGAACAATCTTAAAACACATATGATGCTAATGAAATTGAAACACAATTTCCAAGATGCCTGTTTCACGTGAATTAGAGATCTAGCCTAGATCAATCACAATATGTTGTTTCAAATGTTCCATCCGTGTTGATGCAATCTGATGTAAGAATTTTTGAGTTTGGTCTGGACGATATGAATGTCCAAATCATTGAAAGAGGAACCCTGGCAGGAATACAATAAGGGTGTAAACAGTCCACGTTGGAATAAATGTTTGAATGAATGCTACAATCCACTCTATCAAATATAGTGCACATGGAAGTCAAGCTTGTAAACAGTTTGAAACCATGAGCTTTTAAGGCATGAGACCCACGTGGAAAGTCGCAGAAGAAATAAAATAAAATTTTACAAATTTACTGCATGTGGTTCATGTGGAAGTTTGGTGGAGATTTCAGCATTGACTGCAAGTTTGACCAGCACTCAACTTGCAAATGACACCAAAGACTACAGGATTTCTAATGGGAAAATAGACTTGTCAAATGTACAACTTGCAAATTATGATCAGACCTCCCATTCCCGTCGGGCAGCCTGTGGGTGGTTTCAAGCAAAAAGCCATGTAGATATTAAACAACATTATTGTTTCCATAAGCCTAGCGAGGACATGGCCTACCACGTGGAGGCAACAAATAAATAAAGTAGAGGTTTTTAAAGAGCAGGGCATCAACGTGGACATCTCTATGTCCACGTGGTTGGATGAATGAGTCAAAGTTACAAGCAAACAAGCATCTATGTGGAAGGTCATGGGTCCGGGTAAGTTGAACGGTGGAATTTCAAAGTCAAAATGCAATTTCAATAAAATTAAAATTGAAAAGTAAACTCCCAGCGGAGAAAAGTGGTGGAATTGCAAGTCAGAATTACAAGTTATAAACTTTCAATGTGCATGCAAATCACTGGATTCTAGGAGAAAGGAATATAACATGGTTCTGCGGTGAAAAAGGGAATCCTAGAAGCAATTTTCAAGTTTTCCAACTTGCAAATTGCATGAATATCTCTGGATCCCGCGGATTTCAAAGAGAGTTTAAATAATTTAAAACTTGAACCATGTAACTTCTGCAGGTTAAGCAGCAACCAAGGACGATTGTGACATGTGCTAAAGAAAGAGACACATGCCTCTATCTTGGATGAATTGTTAGCATGAGAAATGAAACTTTGTGATGAATTTAAGGCAGCCAATGCTTTTGAAAAGCTTATGCCTGAGATATAGGGAAATACACCATGTTATATTTTACTTTTGAGAAGATTTGTATCTCTTCGTACATTCCATGGAGGCAACAGGCATAATTTTACAGCAAAGGATTGACGTTTGAGTATTCTCTCTGAAAGTACATCATATTATTAATGCATCAACATTCATACATTTGAAAAGGAAAGAGTTTACAAAATTTATGATTGATCTTCCTACTATAATCCCCAGAATATTATTGTCTGGTCCTGCAGGTTCTTAGATATAACAAGAAATGTTGGTCTAGGCATTGGCCAATAATTGTGATGCAAAATTGATTGTATTTGATAGTAGTGCAATGGCCTTAGGCTCAGCAGTGAAGGATGCAGAGCTGCTGAAGGAGGCCCCAAAACAGGAATGCAATTTTCTTTCCTTCAAACAAAGAAGAGGTCATGGACAAGCTAATTATCAATGCTCCTTTTGAGGTTGTCACTAGTGAGGGTAAAAATGGTCCTTTGATACTTTTTATCAAGGATATTGACATTTTATCAAGGATGTTGAAAAGTCAATAATAGAAAATCTAGATCATCATGTTGCATTCAAGAGCAATGGCTTGACCACTGTGAATGTGAAAGTGTTTTGGAATTTTCTATAGATGTACATTAGCTACTGGACAATGCCAGTCGTCCTTCAACTGAGGAAAAGGCAGATGCAAGGAGGCTCCAAGCTTCATTCTTTCAGCGAATGGCTCTGGTCTTTCCTAATGTGGATTTCAGTTCTGTCAAAACTCGAAGCTTGGTTTCTCTAGGACAATCAGCAAAGCCATCTATGTCATCCCCAAAGCAACAATTAATTTCTTCTCATTTGTTTAAGCCACGTAATACTGCAAATCTGGAATTTGATTCAGGTGCTGGGAAATATTTGGCAAGGGGTTGTAGTATTATCAGCGAAGAGATGAGGGAGAAAGCAATTCAGAAAGATAATATTTCTAAAATGCAGAAAAAATCGAGGGTGATGTAGATGATAAATGATCAGTCAACCTCCAAGATAGTATTGGAAGCTCAGTTCAAGGGCCAAGAACTACTAACTTTTGAAAAAAGTACTTTGCTAAACCAGGTTAGAATGGAGTCAGGGGGAAAGTAAATAAAGGGCAATATTCAAAAGTTGCAAATGAGGCTTCAAGGTTCACGGGAGATTGTGGTGGGAGAAGCAACATGCAAACACTAGCTTTAAAAATGCAAGTTGGAATGTGCAATCAACTCTCCCAATCTCGCTGGTCAACTAAGTGGAAAATTCCAACTCAAATGGATCTCTAGGGAGATTTCATGGAGGAATACAATTTTACATATTTGTAATTGTGCAAATTGCAAATTTCACTTGGATCTTCCAAACCCATTAGTCAACATCGGTCAAACATAGGGTTTGTAGTAATGTAAAATGTGAAATTTTACAACTTTAGTATGGCTAAGACACTTAATCCATAGGTCCTCTTATTGTCTCACACAACCCTTCTAGGTTACTTATTTCACTGATTCCCAATCATCCAAAGCTTTTCAAACTTAGCTTTTTCAGACCCAGGCATCTCTTCCAAGCCCAAATCCATCCCCCTAGGTCTTTTTCCCTCTGGACAACAGTGCCTAAATAAGATAGGAGCACTGGAACCCAAGGTGTCCTATTTTTGGTGTTGTTTTCCAAGTTCACTTTTACCTCTAATGGTCAAATTTTCTCGAATCCTTGTCTTTTTCTCTGTCAACCTAATACAAAGTCATCTAACCCACGATCATTAATTAACTTATAAAAGGCCATTCACATTCCATTTAGAAGGGTTGGCACTCATTTTCAAGAAAGATGGAACAATACAAGCAAGTAAACTCAAGCACTCTTCCCTACTTTGCACATAGCCTTCCAACATTATTTCAAGCCTACTCAAGTCATTGCACTAGTCCCTAGCCAACTGAAGCACATCTAATTTTGCATTTTAGTTGTATTGATCATACACAAATTGCACCAAGCACTTCAATAGGAGAACTACATTAGCTCGATCCCCCTTCAAAGTATTAGTATGTGGGCAGTGTGCCCACACACGGGATGTGAAGTGCATCTAGCATATCCTTTACACACTAAGCCCTTCTCTCTCTTTCCCAAATTTACATTTAATTTCAAGCACTAGAAGCTTCTAAGAGTTTCAAAGATTAAAACAGGCACACAATGAGCTTCATGAGGTCCCAGACCCTAAAATTTTAGTGATAGGTTAACAGAGGCATTCTGAATAGAACCCAAAAAGCTTCTAGCCTCAAGACAACAGTGTCAGAATAGGACTACAGCATTGGATAGTAGGGTGTCTTGTTTTCAGTGCTCCTATCCAATCTAGATATGAAGTCCAGAGACCTATTTTTAATTGTTTCTCAGTTCTGCTCCTCCGGTAATAGACCTTGTCTCAATCCAGATCAACGAGAATAAGCTAAGTTATAATCTCTCTCACTTCCTACTATATTTAGAAAAGATAAAAATATAATCTATTTACACAAATCAGAGAATTTATTCTTACATATTTATTTATTTATTTACTAATTTACATTGCTCAACCTCTTTATTATTTAGGAATATAACTCCAATATTCTGAAACAATAAAATATTTGGTGACCCTGACTTACTTTGAATTTTTCAAAAAAACCCTACAAACCTTAGGGATAATGATTTTTTGCAATATTTTCTTAATTTTTCCTAAATTTAAAAATTAGAAAATTACAACTTAATTGAAATATTTTCAAAAAATTCACCCAAACCTTAGTTTGCATATACTAGGTCTTATTTGCATATAGACTTTTTCAAACCACTAGGAAAAAAATATTGCTAATTTTAGAAATATTTTTAGATTTTTCAAACTAAATTCTACAAATTCATAGTAAAATTTTCAAATGATTATACTAATTTCAAAAAAAAATCTTTTTAAACCCTAGTTGCATCAACTAGTTCCCATTTATTGTTTAAACATATTCCAATCATTTTTTTGCATTTTAGTTGGATATTTAAATTAGAAAATCAATCTCAAATTAAAAAGTTCACACACACACACACACACACACACACACACACACACACACACACACACACACACACACACACACATATATATTACAAATAGTATTTCTAAAAAATCCTAGTTGCATGTACTAGCTCATTTGTACTTCTTGTTGTATCACCTTACATTCATATATAGATTACAAAAATGATGCTCAGTTATTTACAAAATATTCTTACATTTATTGTAAATAACAAAGAAACCATAGTGGGCCCTATCATGTACATAAATGATGATGTCTATCGTATGTTAGTACAAAGTTTCGTTCTCTATATTTCATGCTTATTTGTAATTATATGGGATGATGTTAAATTATTTGTTCTTAAAAATATTAATCCATTTCTGGCATCACCTCCCTTGGAGCCTCTTCCTCATACCGAGTCATGTTGCATAGTTTATTTTACTCTTCTTTAGGTCACTACCCATTATCAAAGAGCCCAATTGACACCTTTTATTCCTCCTTGACACATCGATTATCTTTGCTCTCCTCTTTTAATAACTACAGTTCTTGTATCGATAGTAGATAATGCGGTTAGAGTTATTACTCAACATGTAGCTATGCCTCCTTCACCTACCTAAGAGCCCCATCATGTTGTTATTCTAACCTATCCCAAGATCAACAAACCAACATAGGTAGATTCACACAAGGCATATGACCTTGTTGATCATTTGAGAAACCTTCCAGCTAAACTTTCCAAGTTAGAACTACTTCAAAAAAATAATGTATTCAAAGACATTCTTTATCAAGCACTCACTCAGACTTCTATGCCTCTTGATTCAGAACCTTTTTATTTTGCATCAATGGTCAATACTCTAAAAAATGTAAAAGATGTAATTTATTTTGATAGTGAGGACATGCCTTCTCAAATAGTTATTGATCAAAATTTGTCACTATTCATACAAGTACAAGTCAAAACCAATATAGTCAAGAGAATTCTCGTTGATAGTGGTTCTAGAATAAATTTATGTAATTTCACATTCTTACAATTCATGGGTATAGATTTGGTATCAATACAAAAAACATATAAGAACATTTGAGGGTTTAATGATATACCACGATATACTTTGGGTACTATTACTTTGGATATCATGGTGGGACCAAAAACCCTCTCTACACAGTTACATGTTATGCCATGTCCTCTCCACTATAATCTTTTACTCAGATGACTTTGGATACATACCACCTATGTTATTCCTTCTACTCTCCATACATGTATTAAGTTTACTCACAATGGATATTTATACACATGTCTAACAAAAAACCAACCATTCAGATATTGTCAACTTACAGAGTCATCTTTGACTATTTCATCAGATGGGACACCATATCTCATAGTACAACCACCACTTCATAGAATTTATTTTGATCAGATACATACATATGAAGTTGGAGACACTAGCACTTACCACACTGCTTCAGTTACAATCACACCATCATCACCAACTCCATCACCATCCATAGTGGCTTCTACCATTCCATCTACTCCATTGGTCATAGTTCAAAAACTAATTACACATCTAGCATCATCGACAATAACACCAATAATTCTAGTTGATTCCATAGTTGCTCCACTAGTTATAGATATTTTGGTAATAGTACCATCTTCTATTACTAAAGCTAATGAGACTCCTATATCTTAATTACCCTTGGTGGTAAAATCTACATTATAATATGTACATGATGTTGATACAAACTCACAAGCTTCTTCAGATGATGATATGACACCCACACTTATATATGATTATTTGTCTAGATTGAGCTTTACACCAGTCAGACTAGGAGAGTATTGAGATGACACTAGAGATCTCATACCACATATTATAGTGATTTTAGCATATCATACTACACTCTTAGGACATCCTCTACATTCACAACCATAGTCAAATCACTTGGCACATATAGTTCACATGGTTACCTCTATGGATATAGAGCTAATTATTTAGATTCAGGCAAGCAACACACATCATCAACCATAGTTTATGTTATAGATATTACTTGATTGTGGATTGATCACATTACCTACAATATGACACAAATCTATGAACAAATTATCACATTAGGATGGTTTCCCATTATGTACCTTTTATAGGATTATAGGCCATGACAAAAACTCATGCACAGCCTTACAATAGAGTTTAAGTAAACTATAGGATCAAGGTATTATTTAGATTATAGCACCACCATCAACACAACTCCACCACTTCCACTAAAGTCAGTTAACAATAGGTCTAAATGTCTAAGAGCAAAATCAATATCTCCACCACTAGAGCAACCCTCATTTCACCTTCCACATGATGACATCATGAACACAACACTTGCAGCATATGATGATATTTATGGTGATGATCTTGATGCATTTGATGATGGTCGAGATCCTTTCCTCCATCTCCATCCCCAACGGGCTCCATCTTTGGATCCCTTCCCACCACCAACCTAGATTTTTTATATTATGATGGATATACTTTTACACAATTTCTTTCCAGCGTTGATTTTACATATTATCTCCTGCTTGATTTTACATAGTTCAAATATTTTCAAAAATACAAAAATAATATAACACTTTAAAATACAAAAACATTCAAAAATTTAAAAAACACCAAAAACGTGTTTTCATTGTATGCATCATCCAGGTTTACATTACTACTATCATGTAAGGACTTACATTTATTGTTTCATGCTATTTTATGTCAATTTATCTAAATTAACATGCTTCACTTGATCTTTTTTGAGTGTGTGCAATGACATCCATCTCTTTGATTGCTTCACTCTTCATGTCGAGGGGCATTTCTACTTCTACATTCTAGACACACACTAATATACATACCCACTAGGAGCATCTTCTACATGAATACACCATCCAAGTTATGTCATCCCTACACTACACACTCTGAGTTATCATACTGATACACATTCCCTACTAGATTACATAAATTACTACATTGACATTTCACTAGTACCTAGCACTTGTGTATTTTTTAGCTTATACCTAATATTGTACTACACATGTTTTGCATACTTTCACATTTGCTTTGATTAATTAGATGTGTTTGTATCTTCTAGTTCTTACTTTTGCTTTCATTCCTTACTTGGCACAACTTATGTGATTGCATTTCTAGCTCTTACTTGTCTTCTATTTGTGCCTTAGGACATTTGCCAATATCATTTGCTCATACTTTTCTATGTGTCAATGGCCCTTGTTCCAAATTTTCTTCTTCCACTTGTATGTGTATCTGGCATTTAAACATGCCTTGTATGCTTGCTTTCCAGTTTGAGGGAAATGTGCCCATGTTTTTTATTTGTCGAGTCCCTTGGCCACCCTTGTATTCTTTTTGCCTATTGCTTCATATGCTTGTTTGCTTGTTTGATCCTCACTTTGTGTAATTCCATGATTCTAGTCATGCATTTATCTTTCTTCTTGGATGCCATGATGGACATGATGCTCCATCCCTCCATGCTTACTAACAAACTAAAAACTAAAAACTAATATCTAACATTACCAATCTAATTTAGTATCATGCCCATGTTCTTACATTGTTATATCTATCTAGGCATACCTCTGTTGATCTAACAATCTATCAATTCAAATATTGCTATATCTTGAATATCTTGTCAAATATTCAATACTATATCAAATATCTATATAGTTTAACACTTACAGGACTCTTTTCTTCTGAGGGCAGTCATTACAAGTTCATCATTCCTACCCTTAGAAGAGGGAGCATCAAATTGGGGGTTGTCATAGAGATCAAACCTCCTAACAATCAAAATAACAACATTCAAAACACTCAGTATAAAATCCAAAGGTCAAACTGGTCAAACTAGAGCAAAACAATAGTGATAGATTCAGATCAGTAGTCAGTTTTCACACCAGATAATAACACTAGAAATGGATAGTAGTGTCAAACGCAGGGGTGCCCACATTTTGGCACTCATGCCTAGGCCAAAAAATACTTAGGGTTTCTAGAAATAGGCAAAAAGTTTAGTTTAGTGATGGTTTTTACACTTTTAGATTAGTCAAACTTAGTAGTTTTAGTAAAATTTTCTTAAATACAATGGGTTATCATGCATGACATGATGGTTCTCACTTTTAGTTTAGATTGGGTGGTTGGAAAAACTTCCAAATCAGAATCCATGTTTCAGACATCAGTGATTGGGGGCAATGTGTGTAGCACATTGATCTTCTTCTCTTTCTAAGTTCAATTTATACTAGACACTCTTAGTAATTGCATGCCTTACTCTATCTACATGTGGTTGACATCACATTTGAGTTAAAATTTCATACAAGTTTAGCTTTTTGAGTTCCCAAGTTGGCTTTCACATAAGCATTTTGCATCAATTTCAGAGAGGCTTTCATATAAGCCTAACCTCCATCTTTCTAAATGGCCTAGTTTTTAGCATCTATTCAGGCTCTCCACACCACATTATCATATTTCCAAAGCATTCAAGGGTTCTAACAGCCATTTCATATGACATCTAGTCTATACTAGTATCACTTCTTAGATTTACTTAGTGGTAAATGATGGAGCCGAAGGTCTTGCTAACCTTTGTATTCTTGAGCCACCTATTTAGATGGATTGGACACATAATCTAGACATTGATTATCACATGCATGATGCATTAACTTCACATAGTCGGTGACAATGGAGCCAAAGGGATAGCCTTTATAATCTTGAGCCACTTTTTAGAAAATTGAGTACTCAACTCCATTCACGATATTAATTTTGATTCAACACATGCTTGACATCATCCAACACATTCTAACATCACAACAAGTTTTGTATTCACTCACATACTTGATGAGGTGTATTAATTCATTTTTATTCCTCTTGATCAGCTCTTATACATTTTTATTTTAGATATAGTGTATCTAGTAAGAAATGATATATTTTATGTTTTCATCATATATTCACAATTCACAATGTGCTCTCTCTATTCACATCTAGTATCACATAGCTTTATGAGCTTCACCGTTATAGATAAGTTTACATATGCTTCTTATTTTTGATGGATCACTAGAATAAAGGGGGCAGGCGGGGGGGTGGGTGAGGGGGGTGGGGGAATGTAGTAATGTAAAATGTGAAATTGTACAACTTCAGTATGGCTATGACACCTAATCCATAGGTCCTCTTGTTGTCTCACACAACCCTTCTAGGCTACTTCTTTCATTAATTCCCAATTATCTAAAGCTTTTCAGACTTAGATTTTTCAAACCTAGGTAGCCCTTTCAAGCCCAAATCCATCCCTAGGTCCTCTTCCCTCTAGATAACAATGCCTAAATACGATAGGAGAATTGGAACCTAGGGAGTCTTATTTTTAGAACTATTTTCCAAGTTCACTTTTGCCTCCAACAATTAGATTTTCCTAAATCCTTATCTTTTTCTCTGTTGGCCTATTACAAAGTCGTCTAACCCAAGATAATTAATTACCCTATAAAAGGCCATTCAAATTCCATTTAGAAGGGTTGACACTCATTTTCAAGAGAGAAACAAGAATATAATCAAGTACATTCGAGCACTCTTCCCTATTCTTTGTACACAACCTTCCAACATTGTTTCAAGCCTACTCAAGTCATTGCACTAGTCCTAGCCAATTGAATCACATCCAATTTTGCATTCTAGTTACATTAATCATACAAAAAAAATTCCAAGTACTTCAATGGGAGAACTACATTAGCTTGATCCTTCTTCAGAGTATTGGTATGTAGGTAGTGTGCCCACATAGAGGGTGTGAAGTGCATCTAGCGTATCCTTTACACACCTACCCATTCTCTCTCTTTCCTAAGTTTGCATTCAAATGAGGTCCTAAACCCTAAAATTTTAGTGATACGATAACATAAGCTTTCTAAACAAAGCCCAAAAATATTTCATCCTAAAAACAATAGTGTCAAAATAGGACTACAACATTGAATATTAGGTGTCCTATTTTTAGTGCTCATGTCCAATCAAGAAATAAAGTCTAGAGACATGTTTTTAGCTATTTATCAATCCTACTCCTCTAGTATCAGACCTTGTCTCAGTCTAGATCAGTTGGAATAAACTAAGTTCTAATCTCTCACACTTTCATATTTAGAAAAGGTAAAAATACAATCTATTTACATAAATTAGTGGGTTAATTCTTGCATATTTATTTACTGATTTACATTTCTTATTCCCTTTATTATTTAGGAATATAACTCCAATATTCTTAAAATAATAAAATAGGGTCCTAGTTCAAAGTGTAACTTTCAAAGATAATTACAAATTTTTATTTTTTCAAATTACAAATTGCACTTGAAGTTCCGAATTCCATTAAGGGAACTCTTGAGGGGAATTACAAATACAATTTTTAAGTTGCAATTTGCACTTGGAGTTCCCAATTCCCTATGGAAATTTTTTAGGAGAATTGTAACTATAATTTACAAGTTAAAATTTGCACTTGGAGTTCCCAGTTCCCTATGCAAACTTTTGAGGGGAACTCCAAATTCAAAATTCAAGTTGTCAATTTACAAGTTACAAATGTGTTGTTGAGATTCTACATTCCTGCCATACAAAGGAAATATAAAATTGTAAATGACCCAGAGTTCCCAAAAGGCAAAAAAGTGAAAAATAATACATTTAGTCATTAAATGAGATTGGTAGCAACCCTAAATGTCAAAACTAAAAAAATCAAAGTATTGAAAAGTACATTTGAGCCAAAAATCAAAAAGGTACAAATAACCTAAGTCTTGCATTTTCTCATATTTTCCTTGTTCGAACACATCCATGGGAGAAATTTGCAAGTTTGTAAGTTCAAGGTGGGCCATTCCAAATAAGATCATTCAAATGGCCATAGATTTGTTGTGTTTCAATGTAATCATTATATGGCAAGGGTGTTCTTTGTCATGCATAAGAGGAAGGGCAGTTGTCCAGGAGATTCCAATTGTGCAAATGAGTGGACAAAGGCATGTCTAGGCAATTGCACAAGAATACAAAGGGTTTATTTGGATCCAAAATGAATATTATCCTTTAAGATTAAGTAAGACACATTTCAAACCAAGCATAACAAGGGTTTATTTCAAATCTTCATCATTACATGTAGAGGTAGTTACAAGAAGCATTTTCCTTGCAAAAACGTGACGATTCCAAGTGTGGCAAGGAGCATATTCCAAATGGAAGTACCTTGTAAAAATATTGAGGTTTGACTACAAATTTTCAATATTTAAAATCACAACACATGTTCTTGGATTGAAAAAGGGTGAGAAATTGTATAAAAAGAGGTCTTGTCCTCTTTTTCAAGGTTGTTGTTGGTTGTTGATTTTTCTCTCTAGGTCTAGGCTCTTTCAAAATTTGAGAACCATTTTTATGTGTGAATTTTATCTATATTGCTAAGGTGGTTGCAGTTCTACATTCATTAGCATGCTCTGAGAGGATTGTAATATGTCTCTATTGTCTAATAAGGAGAAAACTCACCATGCTTGTCCCCATGGCAACATTTTGAAACACTGATGTATGTAAGATCTCTTTTCAAGATATTGGAAAATACTTGTGGTTTTTACTATTTCCTATTGATGAAATGCAATAATATGTTTTACATACTTTGTCGATTGGATATCTGATTTTATCCTTATTACTAGTTGTCATTTTAGGCATAGATCTAGGTTATAAACCCCTTTTTGCATAGTGATATAGAAATATGTTGTTGAAAATGTCTAAAGGGCACCCTAGGTCTATGGATTTAATAGGAAAAGGTATTTAAAATTATAGATGCATTATATGCTTTAGGGTTTTGGGGATCATTTGGGTATTTACATTATATTGGTGCTAATGAATGCAAATCACTCCTAGTAGTTTCCATGGATTATATATATTACTTATGCATTTTTGTAAATGAATGATGTCATGTATGTAAAATAATTTTTTTTATTTGAAATAACACCCCACTTTTAATAACTATCTAACTTGTCCTAACCTATTTTACCCTAAAAATGATATAATTGTTGAATATTTTAAGTGTTATTTGCCTATAGATGCATGAATATTGCATACTTAAACTGTGTATGTATTTTGTGCTTTGAATCCCAACATTGTAGTCTTCTATTTGACACTTTGGTGTTGGAAATTTATTTTTAAATTAAGGTTGAAATCACATCCCCATCTATCTTCAGTAGCTTGTGTATGCCCCAGTGTATTTATTCATTTTGTGTGGCAACCCCTTCCTAGGTGGAGTGAGCAAGTTTGGTAATGCCCTGGTTATATTTGTGTTCTTATGTTCCAAAAATCTCCATGGAGATTGAATTACAATATCCATCCATGTGATCAAGCTACCCCTTAAGTCCTCTCACCTTGGTTCAAGTATAGCCAAAAGTAGCAGTGAGCTAACCATACCCTCTATCAGTGCTCTCCAATCATTATCTACATCCAGTCAATCTATGTGTTAAAACCTTACCCATCTATAATGAAACATCAGTGGGTTTATCATCCATGTTTGTCATTTTTCCTAACTATTCAAGGGTGAGGGAAAGAGGTGTATAACTGGGAACTAACACTCAACTGACATTGTTATAGGGGAATGAAAAGATGCATGTGACACTTGTGTTACTGAGGACTCTTGCATAGAGTTGTATAAGTTCAATTTTGAAAAAATTATTTACCAATATTTATGCTGATTTGACCATCTTGGTTGTCATGTTACAACACTCTAATTTGGATGTTCTAGGAATTAAAAGATTTGGTGATTTGACATCTACTAAATTTATTGCAAAGAGATGCGAATTTCTCATGTTGTGAGGTGGTTTCCCCTTGTTGAACATGAGTCTAAAATTATCATTATCTTTACTTTAATATAGCATCACTAATTTTACCAAGGTATGGTTTCAGTATGTATCAAAACATATTTGTACACTATTATATTCAAGAAGTTTACTTCTAGTGGTGACTCCAACACATCATTTGGTTTCAAAGAAAGATCAATTCCCACTTAGATTATCTTCAGCTTTGAGAGCTTTTTTGCTTGAAAATATGAAAGGACTAAGTTCATCCCTCAAAGGTGACTCATCAAAACAAATTGTCTCACCCTTAAGTGTTTATCAAAGAAGGAGGCATGTTTAGAGGCTGATTAAAGGACAAAGTTTAATTTCTAACAAGTGTCTAGACTATCAAGTTTATGGTACTCCTAGACTTTTTGTTAAACTTATTATTACTAAATATTATCATTGCTCTCCTATTAATTGAAAACCTTATAGCCCCATTTATTATCTAGTTCCTTCTCAACCAGCTAAATCTCCTCCTAAGTTTGATCATTTAAGTCCACCTCACTCACCCCCTCACAACCATTTGCCTTTTGATTTGACCTACCATTGAACCAATCATGAGGCATAGAGATCAAGATGAGAATGAACATCTTACATTATGAATTCCTAGATTTAAACCTATCATTTATTATGAAATAGAAATTTATCCTAATGAAGTCCCTAATGAAGTAAGGACTTGCCTTCCCAAATTTCAATGGAATAATATAGTGATTGGTGATAAAAATTTTAGGGTGTTTCACATTATCATTGAATATTATGAGATTGAGCCTAAGGATTTTTACATTAATTTATTTGTTCACATGCTAAAAGAAGATGCTCGTGAATGGTTCAATTCCCTTCCCCATCGATGCATTGATTCAGGGGAAGAAATGAAGAATGTTTTCAAAGTTTAGTATGGTGATAAAGTTGATCTTAGATTTCTTTTGGAATAATTTTAAACATCAATAATAACCATAAAGAGTGTTTGCAAGATTTAACATGAGGTTTAAAAAGACTGTGATGAGGTTGCATAAGAACATAAGGCCTAGTAGTACAACTTACCTAATTAAATATTGTGTTACCTTTGATAATGATGTTGCATACTACTTAAGGGACAAGGCTCCCACAAACATGAGATTATAATTTAATATGTCCATCCAAATTGAAAATAACATAAATGTTGTGGGTAAGCCTTTAAACAAGTGGGCTGATGTAAAGTTGGTCAATCCTAAAAAAACACAGTCTAATAAGACAACCAAACTTGAGGAGACTATTAAAAATTTGGCCTTCATTATCAAATAGATGTCCTATAAGCTTGATAGAGATGAGAAGGGGATACCTCATGGGTCTATAAGTTAGGAGAGAGCTCCAAATCTGAATGAAGAATAAGGTAGTCTTGTTTTCCACATTAGAGATAATGATAGTGGGAAGAGGCCCATATGTGATGGAATAATGGATAGAAATTAAAATAGAAGGGCTAGGAAGGAAGTCTTTGATCCATTAAATGCAA
Source organism: Torreya grandis (assembly GCA_037957365.1). NCBI lineage: Eukaryota > Viridiplantae > Streptophyta > Pinopsida > Cupressales > Taxaceae > Torreya > Torreya grandis. The sequence continues at coordinate 2,026,290 of JARHVA010002779.1, read as the reverse complement.
AATTAAATGTTGTAAATTGTCATTTAGACATTGATTGGTGTAATAAATGCTTCCTTTCACATCCTCCATATGATATTGTTGAATGAATTGATGAAGATGTGGATGAGCCTAACTTTGAGTCTAATGATGATGAGATATTGATGTTGTATTATCAAGTCTCCTAAGGTAAAGTGACTACCTCCACAAAATTATTAAGTGCTACTACTATTGATCAGTTTTGGATTGTAGTCAATAATCTATGTGTCCCAACTCTTGAAGTTGTTTGTTATGTTAATATGATAAAAGCATATGAATTACCCAATCATGATTTCAAGTTTGTATGTTCCATGATGATTAAGAAATATGATGGGGTAATTCCTTTAGTTGAGGATAGGAAGCTGATAATTAATGTAGCTGTTGCCCAAGACAAAGAACATATCTTGAGAAGTAGGTAACAAGGTGTTGCTCCTCAGGACACTACCCCTGCAAATCTAAGCTAGGGGATGTAAGTATGAAATTAAATAAAACAATATTAGTCCCTAATTCATCCAAATTATCACCTCTTTCCCAAGCTATTAAACCAAGAGGTACTCTAGCCAAAAATAGATTACCCTTGCTAGCTCGTATCCCTAAGGGTGTGAATGATGTTAGAAATAACCCACCCTTAAAGACTATTGTAAGAAATGCAAATTCATTCCACCCTATTCCACTTCAGACCTTAAGTGATTGTATTCTAGCTGAAGGTGTTGTCACCCTTCCACCTAATATTACCCTTCCTTAATATAGCATGTGTGATATGGCCTAGGTGTTGAGTCAATTAAAAATCAATGTGCCATTTTTTGAGTTATTATGAATACCTGTACCTAGGAAGAGGACATTTTAATACTTTGAAGTTGGTGAAAGTTTACCTAGAAATGAAATGACTTCACCCAAAACACTCTCAAAAAATGATTAAGAATCATATGAGTTTATTGAATGAACTCTGGAATTCTATTTTGGAACTACATTGGTAAAAATTCAGTCAAACATGGATCCCTTTTACAGCACCCTTATGATTAATGGTCTAATTGTCCATAATTGCAAGTTTGATTCTAGATCTTCTTACAACATGATGCCCCTGGGTGTCCTAAATAGCTTAGAGTTAAAATCACATTAGCCTTTGTAAAGTATTATGCCATGGATTTATGAGAGGTACTAATTGTTAGACAAGTTAAAGGGTTGGTAGTGCAGTTGGCAGTGCATCTAAGTAACTATTTGAATATGGGCATTGTAGTTGTGGAATACTTTCCTAAGTGGGGGATGTTACTATCATGTAAATGGGTTTTCAACAAAGTAGGAAGTGTACAAATGGACCTTTTTTATTCCACCATTCCTTTGGAGGGTAAGATGGTTAAACTTCATAGGGAACCAACGATGCTACATGTAATTGAAGATTCAAAACAAGCTCTAAATGAAGTGTCGTACACAGATGTGGAATTGGGTAACTTCATCGAAAATTTGGATGTCGTTGAATAACCAACCTTTTTTATGTTGGTTTTGATAATAAAAGTGTTGATGTTTGGAGATTATGTTTTGAAGGGGCTTGCTCAAATATTTGAAATGAAGCTGGGGTTATTTTTTATGCCTCCAACAATAAATATTTTATTTTTTCTTTCATTATATCCTTTAAGTGCATGAATGGCATTATGGATCATGAGGCACTCCTACTTGGTACTCATCTAAATGAAACTAATAAACAATATTACTTATAGTTTATGAATAAGTACCAATATTGCTTGGCTATATCCTATCCAAATTTGAGATTAGACAGGAAAAAATTGTTTCCACACATCATCCTATCCTATCCTAACAACAAATCTTTTGGGCAAGTGTAGAGATTGATTTACTTCATCTTGGCCACCATGCTAATGGAAATGTTAAATGAACTAAGGGATGATGAGATATTTTAACCACCATTTGATGGTAGACATTTGAAATAATTCATATACTAAGTCAATGAATGTGTAGAGTGTTGTATAGTGTATAGTTTTTGTTGTTTCATTATTTTATTGCCCCTCTATGTTGGGCCTTGTTTGTGTGGTTCTTTCCAAAAAAAATTGTCATGTGTTCATTTTTAGATCCACCCAATCTATTTTTATTGGTCTACCCTTGTATTACTAAGTTTTAATGAGTCATTGCTAATAATTTGATAAAGTGTTGACTTTTTAGCCTAATAGATTGACATCTAGTATTATTTTTTAGGGTTATTTTCATACCCATACGCGGTGTACATTCCCATGTGGGAGGCAATGTTAGTGTCAAAAATTGTACATAACAATTTGTGCCCTTGTTTAATATTAATGACTAATTTGACTAATTTCTACTCCAAATCTATAAGTGTTCATCTAAATTTATGAAGTCATAGTTTCATAATCAAGTCATAAAAACCCCTTATTCCTATTCTTGCCTTGTGTAAACCATATGAGATATTTGTTTGAATAATGCTTAATGTCTTCATGTTTGAATAATATTACAAGGTGTATGAAAAATTTATCCAACATCTTATTTCAATCAAAATAAGTCCTCTATCCCTTATCACAAGTAGGCAAACAACAACTCGTATCTCAAAAATTTCAATGAGTGCTCCCTATTTTACATCAGACATTTTTGAACATGTAAAAAAAATAACTATGCATTAAGTGAAATTATCACTATAATAAAGTATTTCAAAGACAAAAGGATACTTTATTTTAGTATAAAAACATCAAAATTCCTATGATCAATATTTTTGATATCAGAGAAAATGGAAAGAGACTTGAAGATTATTATACAAAGGGAAACATGGTGTGTAAATAAGACTTGTTTGCATATTCCTGAAATGTAGAGGTTGGTAAATTTTCAAAGAAGACAAATTGATTAAAAGAAGGCATTGTACAAATGAATCTAGAATTGAATGTAACAGAAAGTTTCAAGAATGAGTTTAAATGTAATGAATAGCTTCCAAAGGGCATTTTACCATTATATATTTTTTGATATCTTTAGCAAACTAGTTTTAGAATAATCCAATAATGTGTGTGATGCTAATGAAATTAAACACAATTTCCAAGATGCCTATTTCATGTGAAGCAGAGATCCAACCTAGATCAATCACAATATATTGTTTCAAATGTTCAATTTGTGTTGATGTAATTTGATGCAAGAATTTTTGAGATTGGTATAGATGATATAAATGTCCAAATAATTAAAAGAGGAATCCTAGAGGGAATATAACAAGGGTGTAAATGAGCCAAAATGGAAGAAGTGTTTGAATGAATGTTACAAACCATGATATCAAAGATAACCCACATGGAATTCAAGCTTGTAAACAGTTTCAAAGCATGAGAATTTAAGACATGAGACTGACATGGAAATTCACACAAGAAATAAATCTAAATTTTAATAAGTTAATGTGTGGGGTATATGTGGAATCTTGGTGGATATTAAATCATTTAATTCAAGTTTGACCAACCCGAACATGCAAATGACACCAAAGACTCTACAATATTTTTAGTGGGAAAATACACTTGTCAAATGTATAACTTGCAAATTGTGGTCATATCTCCCATTGCCACTAGTCAGTTTGTGGTGGGTTTCAAGGAAAAATCCATGTATATAGTAAACAACATTATTGTTTTTGTATGCTTAATGAAGACATGGCCTACCCTGTGAATTCATCAAATAAATAAATTTTAGGTTTTTAAAGAGCAAAGAGTCAACATGGAGGTCTATATGTCCACGTGATAAGGAAAAAGACACATGCCTCTATCTTGGATGAATTGATAACATGAGAAATCAAACTTTATGATGAAGTGAAGGCAACTAATACTTTTTAAAAACTTATGCATGAGGTGTAGGGAAATATGCCATGTTATATTTTGTTTCTGATAAGGTTTGTATCTCTTCATACATTCCATGGAGGGAATAGGCATAATTTTACTGTAAAGGATTGTTGTTTGAGGAGTCTATCTGAAAGTAAATCCTATTTTGCTTACATCAACATTCATACATTTCAAAAGGAAAGAAAGTACTAAATTTACAAGTTATATTCCTACTACAAGCCCCAGAATATTGTTGTCTGGTCTTGTAGGTTCTGAGATATACCAAGAAATGCTAGTGTAGGCATTGGCCAATCATTTTGATGAAAAATTTATTGTATTTGATAGTAATTCAATGGCCTTGGGCTCATTAGTGAAGGATGCAAAGAAACTGAAGGAGGATTTAAAATATGAATGCAACTTCCTTTCCTTCAAACAAAGAAGAGGACATGGATAAGGTAGTTATCAATGCTCCTTTTGAAATTGTGACTATGAAGGTAAAAATGGTCCTTTGATACTTTTTATGAGGGATGTTGAAAATTCAATAATAATAAATCTAAATTTTCATATTATATTCAAGAGTACAGATTGACCACTGTGAATGTGGAAGTGTTTTAGAATTTACTGAAAATGTATAGTTGTTATTAAACAATGTCAATTATCCTTTTGTTGAGGTAAAGGTAGATGCAAGGAGGCTCTAATATTTATTATTTTAGAAAATGTCTCTGGCCTTTCCTGATGTGAATTTTAGTTCTATCAAAACTTGAAACTTGGTTTCTCCTAGGAAAGCAATAATGCCATCTATGTTAACCCAAAAGCAATAATTAATTTCATCTCATCTAATTAAGCCATAAGATGTGGTAAATCTAGCATTTTATTCATTTGTTGAGAATTATTTGGCATAGGACTTTAGTATTATCAGCAAAGAGGTGAGGGAGAAAGAAATTCAAAAATATAATATTTATAAAATGCAAAAATATTGTAGGGTGATGTAAATGGCAAATGATCAGTCAACCTTTAGGATAGCATTGGAAGCTCAACTCAAGGGATAAAAAGTATAAAATTTTCTAGAAGGTACTTTGTTAAACCAGGTTAGAATGGATTTAGATATAAATTCAAGAAAATGAAAGTTTCAAAAATTACAAATGAGGATCCAAGGTCCACGAGAGATTTTGGTGGGAAAAGCAACTTAAAAAAACAAGTTTTCAAAATACAAGTTGCACTGTGCAGGGAACTCTCCCAATCCTTCCAGTCAACTCAATGGAAAATGTCAACTCAAATGGATCTCTAGGGACATTTCATGGAGGGATGCAATTTTACAAATTTTAAATTTTTTAATTTAAAAATTGCACTTGGATCTCCTAAACCTACTAGTCAATGCTTGTCAAACTTGGGGTCCCAGTTCAAAATAGAACTTTCAAGGCCAATTAAAATTTTGTATTTTTTTAATATATAAATTCCACTTGAAGTTCCCAAGTTTGCTGAGGGAAATTTTGATGGGAATTACAACTGCAATTTTCAATTTGTAATTTGCACTTGGAGTTCCCAGACCCCTATAATAACTTTTTAGGGGAACTACAACTACAATTTACAAGTTATAATTTACACTCGGAATTCCTAGTTCCCCATAAGAACTTTTGAGTTGAACTGGAACTAGAAAATTCAAGTTGTCAATTTGCATGTTGTAAATGTGCTACTGAGCTTCAGATTCCCTCCATACAAATGAAGTGTAAAATTACAAATTGGACCTAGTGTTCCTTAGAAGGTACAAAAGTGAAAAATAATATGTAATCATTAAAATCAATTGGTGACAACCCTAAAAGTCAAAAGTGAAAAAAGTAAAGGGTTGAAAGGCACATTGGATCCCAAAACCAAAAAGGTAAAAATAACCTAAGTCTTGCATTTTCTCATATTTTCTTGTTCTAACACATCCATAGGAGAAATGTTGAAGGTTTGAAAGGTCAAAGTGGGCCATTCCAAAGAAGATCATTTAAATGGCCATAGATCTAGAGTGTTCTAATGCCTTCGTTACAAGGTAAGGGTGTTCTTTGGCATGCACAAGAGGAAGGGAAGTTCTCTAGGATATTTCAATTGTACAAATGAGTGGGTAAAAGCATGTGTAGGAAGTTGCATAAGAAGACAAAGGATTTATTTGGATCTAAAATGAATATTATCCTTAAAGCTCAAGTAAAATGCATTTCTAGCCAAGCATAGTAGGGGTTTATTTCAAATCTTTGCCATTACATGTAGATGCACTTAAAAAAATGATTTTCCTTGCAAAAGCATGAAGGTTATAGGCATAGAAAGGAGCATATTATAGTTGGAATAATCTTGGTAGTGTCAACTAGGAATTTGACTCAAGAGAGGGGGTTAGATCAAGTGTTCATTCAAAATGAAATCCAAATTAAAATAACACACTAATAAGCATGACATCTCTAGGCCTAGACACTTGGGAGAGATTAGTAACAAGCATACATATGAAATCAAAAACCAAAATATGACATAAACATTCATTCACCTTCCTTGGAGATTTTAAATGGTTTGTAAAGTGGCTTGCTCAGCTTGTGCATCTAAGAATCTTCATCAATGGAGTTGTTTGGGTATTTATCTCCTTGGCACATTTAACTTGTGATGGATTTGGCTTGGTTCAAAAATTTAACATAATAACACTAATTGTATGAGTCTTTGGAATAATTTATGCATGATAACTTTACACTATCCAAGCTTAAAATTATGTGGGTGAGACCTTCATTTATAGGTTTTTTCAATTGATTAGAATGAACCTAAATCATCCATCTCAAAACTAAGATGTGTGGCTAAGAATCCATTAAATTTGGAGGCTAAAATCAATAAATTTCGTCATGAATATTTTGGATAGAGAGGCATTAAAGAGGCATGGGAGGTCTTAATTATATATTTTATGCATTTATGGCCTAGGGATGGTTTCCCAAAAAATAATGTCAATTGATGATGCAGAAACTCATAATCAGTTTCCAAAAAAAATATTCACGAAGTTCCATGGAATTATTAATTAGGCTCATAATTCAAATTAATTATCTTTAAACATGATTAGTGAATTTTCATGTAAATCTTGGTAGTTGGTGCTCAAAATAATCAAATTGGTCAAAATGTCATATTATTGGCTCAAATTTTGATTGGATTAGAAATGGAAGGTGATGTTAGATGCGTTGGATATGTTATCCCATTTAGGATGTTTCTAAAACAAAATAACAAGGACACATGCCATGCACCTACAAATTTTCATAATTTAATGGTTTAGAGCTCAAATTACATTTTTGGCATTTTGGATCAAATTATTTGGGAAAAACTAAGAGTTTAATAAAATGTAATGCCCTATTTAAGGATACTTTGGCAAAAATTGGAACTTGTATATGACAAATTGAAACTATTTAGTGCATTTTAGTGTTTTTAGGCCAAATTGTGATATTTGATAGAAATTGGTCTCAAAGCTTGGTCAGAGGTCATTGATGATGAGTTTTAGGTGTCTACTAATAGAACTTTGAGGGTTAACTATAAGTTTACAATATATTAAATTGAAACACATATTCTTGGATTGAAAAAGGGTGAGAAATTGTATAAAAAGAGGGTTTGCCCTCTTTTTCAAGGTTATTATTGGTTATTGTATGTTCTCTCTATGTCTAAGTTCTTCCAAATTTTAGGATCTATTGTTGTGTGTGAATTTTATCTCTCTTTCTAAGGTGGTTGAAGTTTTACAATAATTAACAAGCTCTGAGAGCATTGTGATATGTCTCCCCAATCCAACAAGGAACAAACTCACCATGATTGTCCCCATGGCAGCATTTTAAAGCACTGAAGTATGTAATATCTCTTTTCAAGATAATGGAAAATTCTTATTTTTTTTAACCTTTCTTGTTGATGAAATTAAATAATATTTTTTACATACTCTATTGATTTCATATTTGGTTTTATGCATATTATTGGTTGTCATTTTGGGCATATATCTAGGTTATAAACCCCTTTCTGCATAGTGATTCAAAAATATGTTGTTAAATACCTCTAAAGGGCACCCTGGATTTAATTATTTAATAGGAAAAATTATTTTTAATTCTAGTTGCAGTGTATGATTTAGGGATTCAAGAATCATTTAGGTATTTGCATTATATTGGCATCAATGGATGCAAATCACTCCTAGTAGTTTCCATGGCTTGTATCTTAGGCTTTTGCATTTTTAAATGAATGATGCCATGTATGTGAAATAATTCATGTTGTTTGAAAAAACACACCACCACACCACTTTTTATAATTATCCAACTCATCCTACCCTATTTTACCCTACAAATAATATAGTTGTTGCATATTTTAAGTGTTATTTGCTTGTAGATGCATGAATATTGCATATTTAAAATGTGTCTATATTTTGTGCTTTGAATCCCAACATTAAAGTCTTACATTTGACCTTCTAGTTCTATAAAATTATTTATAAATGAACATTTCAAGCACATACCCATCTATCTTTAATATCTTGTCTCTGCCCTAGTGCATTTTTTCATTCTATGTGATAACCCTTCCCAAGTGGAGTGATTAAGTTTGGTTATGCCCTGGTCATATTCATGTTCTCATGTGACAAAAATACCTATGGATATTTAATTTAAATATCCATCCATGTGAGAAATCTAACCCTTAGTTCTTCTCACCTTGGTTCAGGCATAGCCAAAAGTAGTAGGGAACTAACCATACCCTTTATCAATGTTTTCTAATCATTGTCTATATCCATTAAATCCATGTGATAAACCCTTCATCAGCTATAATGACACATCAGTGGGTTTATCATCCACATTTTCCATTTTTCCCAAGTGTGCAAGGCTAAGGGCAAGAGGTGTACAATCGGGAACCAACATTTTTTACAACATAAATATATTTATTAAAGGATGGATGCATTATAGTTATAATATTGTCTTCAAAATATGTAATGAGTTTGTTTTGTTGAGTATGCATGCATGTATGCATGTATGTATGTATGTATGTATGTATGTATGTATGTATGTATGTATGTATGTATGTATGTATAAAATAAAGTGGGAATGAATTCTCATAATCGGAAATCTTGTAATGAGATGTTTGTAATAAGTATATATTAAGAAGTGTATGGAAGGTATCGATCTCATTGATATATATGATAAAATGATATGTAATATTTTTTAATCCAATTTATAGATATATAGGTGGTAGTGTCATGGTAACATATCATATAATAAAGGAATCAATACAAATTTCAAAACAAATTTATGAACATATTTCTATTTATGTCAAGATAACTCTCTACTTTCTTACATTTAATTTAGATCTAGCCCCTTCATCCTCTTTCAATGTGTTGGTAGTTTTATAATTAATAGTTACATGTATTATTTGTGTTTTATATTATATTAATAGTAAGTCCTAATTTATATTAGTTATTTTGTCTTGGTAAGAAAAAATGTTAATTATATACCATCTCCTAAAAGAAGAGGCAGGTGTTAACCATGGCACTAAAGGAGCCACAATAAATGATGTATAAGGAGTAAACACCATTTCCCCTATTTCTAAAAACCTCAACTATGTTGTCCTTGAAGTGATCTCCCCATTAATAAATCACCATGGCCTCGCTAATTGGTACTAAATCCTCCAATAGACTTTATAAAAGCACACTATAGTTATAAATGTCACAACACACCCCTTTCAACTGCTTGACCCGCGCTTTGGTTAAAACACCTCTTAACCATGCTTACAGACCCATTTACCCCTACTACATTTAACTAATTATTTATATAATCAAGCTAATAAACATCTACTTCCACCTCACCCTAAGACCAAGTCCCATGCCAACTCACCACCACCTTGCCCTAGGACTAATTTACCTAAGTCCTAACCACCTATGACCATTTCTTACCCTAGAATTCATTCCCTAACCTCCCTAGACTATTTCTATCCCTATGTCAACACTCTTTTAAAACAAGCTAGACCAATTCAAATGGTCATAACTTCTAAAGGTAAGTTCAAAGCACTATTTTTAGTTATCTAGACCTATTCTACCATGATCGATGTTGGTCATCTTTCAATCAATGTTGGTTGACCTAGACTGACATTGATTACTTAAGTCTACCTAGGACCTTTATTTTTGAGGTTAAGAAAGATGAGTATAAGTGTAAGTTATCATTCTTAAGAGCTTGTGCATGAACCAGAGAATTGAACTAGAGAACCAAAGACTTTTCTAGAAGCCTAAAGGAGCTACACCATTGACAAATTAAAGGATTTAATGAAGTTACAGTACCCAAATTCTTCCAAGTATCCATCCAAGTTATCCTAACCTACCATCCATTATCAAGCCAAAAAAAGTACATTAGATCAGTATATATTATTATTTAATAAATTTTGATGTTACATATTTTATAATATGTTGATTTTATTGTCTTCATACCTTCCTCATAACCCTAACTACCTATGTAAAAATTTTGAACTTCAACACTCCTATGCCATTAACACCCATCGACCTTCCATAATCCTTTTGAGCCTAAAACCTCTAAATAGATATTTTTTATTTTCATTCCAACCCTCACGAGCCTATCCAAACATTTAACCATCCCAATAACTCTTCAAAACTCACCAAAACCTAACCATTCCAATAAAAATCAAAAATTGGGTTTTTACACAATGATCAACATTAATTGTACATAATTAGCATTGATCCATAGAGACTAACATTGGCCTTTGTGTAAACTTTATATTCTAAAAACTACAAGTTAAAAACATCCATTTAAACCCATCAAAGTCCCTATTTCTCAATCTATGTCACTATATAAAACCAAAATATAGCAACTAGACCTAACCATTTATCACCTTGGTATTTCCTTCATGCAAATTAACTTAGATTATTTTATAAGGAATAAAACAATCTTAAATTTTTTTATCATTAGATTAAATTCATTTCTCATTCCTTTAATTAATTCATATTTTATCATCATATTTTGGACTTTACTTTTTTTTAAAAGTTGGTTGACATCCATCCAAGGAAGTTTCATACTTTTAGGAGATTTCATTTTCTAGGAAACCCACTTGCCAACCATACTAATTCAAATTTGTTTGATTCTTACTGACTTACAAGTTATTCCTCCCTATCCAAACATTATTACTCACAACATATGAATAAATAGAGCATAAAACCATATCCAGGTTCACCTATACCTTCCCCTTTAATTTAATTTTAAATGTTTTCAATCATCTCATCCCATGCCTATAAACAACTCAAACTTCCCAAAAACATCATGTCCTAAAGAAGTGTCATGTTATGATCTTTCACTAACATGATGGAAACCACCTTGGGAATAGTTGTCCTTCACACACACTTAGGCCCTCAAACTCTCCCTGAACTTTTCTACATTTTAGAAGGGGAATTTAAGTAAAACTTACTACTTGGATTACCTTGGATTTTAATCATGTGTTATGTACCTTCAATCTTGCATATATTCTAGAAATTTTAATATGATTTTTACGTTCACATCATCCTTACCAATTGTATTCCATTTTAGTCATGCAATATGACTTACTGACCAAATTACGTCTTCATTCCATTGAAGGATGCAACCCCTCCAACTTCAACTTTCCAAAACTTCCTTCCAACCACAAAACCATATATAAGTTGACCAACACATTTCCTCTTAATTAAATTTTACTTATTTTCATAAAATAAAAGCGAAATGATCTAAAATAACCCTTAGGATGTAATGTACTTTTAGTGTGTGTGATATTTTTATTTTTTCTTATTCTTTTTTGAGTTAGTGAGTTCACTCTCATCAACTTTTAAACTTCAACCACTTTATCACATGGTCTTTACCTAAAAATAGACCAATACCAAACCAACTTAGATAGCCTCACCTATTCCACTTCCCAATTTAATGGAACTAACCCAAACAACCTCACCTATTCCACCTTCCAATTTAATGAAACCAACCCAAACAACCTCACCTATTCCACTTCCCAATTTGTTGGAACTAATTGAAATAACCTCACCTATTACACTTCCTTATTTAGTAGAACCAAGATAAATAACCTCACCTATTCCACTTCCAAATTTAGTATAACTAACCCAAACAAACTCACCTATTCCACTTCTTAATTTGGTGAAACTAACCCAAACAACCTTTCCTATTCAACTTCCCAATTTAGTGGAGGTAACCCAAATGACCTCACCTATTCTACTTCTTAATTTAGTGTAACAAACCCAAACAAACTCACCTATCAACTTCAAAACTTATTGGAAACATCCCAAACAACCCCACCTATTCCACTTCCCTCAATAGTGGAACCACCCATCCTTTGCAAATCACTCACAAGGAAGACGACATTATACCTACCCAATCTCTACAGAGGGACCAACAGTATTTTTGTTGTGTCAACAAGATGCATGTTTTTAACCTAATGAAGTCATTAGACTTGGCAATGGTCATATCATGAAAATTAGTTTTTCCACATGTTATTGAATTTTGGTTGGCATATTGGCTCATATTCCATATCTTCTAGTTGTACATTGATGTGGTGCCTCATAAATTATTGAGTGAAATATGCGAGAAGATGTCAAACATTTTCTCATGAGCTATCTATATCTACCTAGCATGTTAGTCATGGAGAAATATCATATTAAAATCATCCAATAATTGGTCCAATAAATCTTTTGTTATCATTGTCTTCTTTTGTGGCTTTTGTCAAAACCTCCCAATAAATCTTTAGTTATCATTCTCTTATTTTGTGGCTTTTGTCAAAACCTCCCTACATGGAATGCATTTTGTTCCCCATTTTTCTAAAAATTTTGAGTATCAAAAAAGCTATTTATATTCAATCCATATATGTTAAGCCAAGCTTACAAATAGATCTTTCTACCCTAAAAAATCAATGGTAATTTTGTTTTTATTTTTCTTAAAAAAACTAGTATAAAGGGTATCCAAGAAATGTTTCCTCCTATCTATTGTAGTGGAATTAATGAATTTTATCCTTGCAGATTTTAACATCTCAAATGACAATCTTGACTAATTTTTTTTTTGTATAACATGTATCTACATACATTATTATAATCTCATTGTTTATGTTTTCATCAAACTCCACTTGGATGAGTAAAGTGTTTGGTTGATTTGTTTTTTATCTCGAGTGGTTGTAAGCATGAATTAATTTTTTTTGGATGATTTTGTGATAGAATGTTAGGTAAGAAGTGACTTCATTGTCTACTACATCCCAAATGTTTCCAATTTTTTTCTCCTTTGGTGTCATGTATGGTAAATTTATTGCTCTACATTCAATGTCCATTATATTTTTCAAAGGCTATCTAATGATAGATTTTTTAGTTACTTCTGTACTGCAAGTTTGACAATGTTGTAGAATGTGACTCATGCAAACTCCTAATTCATTTTATAATAAGGGGAGATGAATTCAGCCAAAAATCTCCCCTAGTTGTGCAAATTAAACATAACCAAAATTAAATTTTTCATCATTTTCAAGAGTTGTAAATTTGTTTAATAAATATACCTTTTTTCTAATAAATTTATTTCTTAGGCTATGAAATGTGGTAGGATATTCAATATATCAAAATAATGAATACAAGCAAGGGTTTTCTTGTTGCAATAGTTGTATTTGTATAACTAAATTGAAATTATTTTGTATTTCTTCCATGTCATTCTCTATATAAAACTTATATGTGACATGTTGCATCATTCTCATGTTTCATATAGTAAAATTATCAACTTGATTTATTATTTTTGAGAAATTAGATGTTTAATTCCTATATAATAAATAGATCTAAGTAGATAAAATCAATAAATAATATGCAATAATTAAGCCACTTATTTGTGTAAATACATAGTATTTTTTCCTTTTCTATAAATAGTAATGAGTGAGAGAAAATATGACTTAGCTTATTCTAGACTGTTATAGTTGGGACAAAGTCTGATACTGAAGGAACAAGACTGGGACACTATCACAAACTGAGATATGGAATTTATTTTGTGATTGGATAGGACCACCAAAAATAGGACACCCTATTTTTTGACACTATAGTCTTAGTCTTGCCATTATTATCCAAACTACTCACAAAGATATGGTTTTTTTTGTATCATTTGTGTGAGCCTGTGTACCAAATTTTAGATCCTTGATATCAATGAAACTCCTTATAGAGCTGATTATTCAAGTGCATATGCTTACTATAAAATTAAATAAAACTTTGGAAAATAGAGAAAAGGGGTGAGTGTATAAAATATACACTAGATGCACTTCATACCCCATGTGTGGGTACATTACCTACATACCAATACTTTGAGGAGGGATCAAGCTATATGTATTTCTCACATTGAATTGTTTGGTGAAATAGTGTAATGAAAATGCAAGTAAATGCAAAAGTGGGTTTACTTGGAATGATTAGGGACTGGTCTAGAGGTTTGAATAAGCTTGAAATATTATTGGACGGTTGTATGCAGAGAATAAGGAAGAGTGTTTGAGTAGTCTTTCTTGTATTCTTGATTCTTTCTTGTAAATGAGTGCCAACCCTACTATATAGACTTTGAATGACCTTTTATAGGGGATTTAGTGATCATGGTTTAAATGAATTCACATTAGGCTAAAAATAATAATGACAAAGATTCAATAAAATATGACTGTTTGAAGCCAAAATGCACTTGGACAACAACATCATAAATAATACACCTTGGGTTTCAGTAGTATAGTCCAATTTTGGGAATTGTTATCTAAGGATTATGAGACTTTGGGGGATGGATTTTTCATGGAAAGAGAAACCTAGGTCAACAAGGGTTCAGTTTGAAAATCTATAAATGACTGAGAATTAGTGAAAACATGCCTATGAAGGTCATGAGAGCAAGAAAGATGAACCTATAGATTGGGTGTCATTATCCACACTCAAGTTACCAAATTTAACATTTTATATGACTATATTTTCCCCCTTTTATTCTAGTGATGTATCAAAGTGAAATACTAGGATAAAGGAAAAATAGAAAGCATACCTGAAGTTACTTGTAAAGGCAAAGCTCATGAAGTTGTGTGATGTTGGATGTGCATAGAGAGAGAGAGAGAGAGAGAGAGAGAGAGAGAGAGAGAGAGAGAGAGAGAGAGAGAGAGAGAGAGAGAGAGAGAGAGCATAATATGAAGGGTGAATTTGCAATGAAAAACTTAGAATAGATCAATCCTTACTAAATACACTATATCTAAAATAAGAATGTAAAAAAGTTAGGTAAGAGAAACAGGAAAAGAAAGGAATGAATACACCTCATCAGGTACACAAACCAATACAAAACCTATTATGATGTTGGATTGTGCTAGGTGTATGTTGAGTAATTATGGATGATGTTATAGCCAAAAAAAATCATGAATGGAGATGAGTTCTTAATTCTCTAGAAGGAGCTCAAGAATGCAAAGGTAGGCCTTTAGATCCATCATCACCTACTAAGTGAAGCTAATGAATCATGTATGTGTCAATCGATGTTTGGAATATTTGTCCAATCCCTATAAATAGGTGGCTCAAAAATACAAAGGATATCTAATCCTTTGGATCCATCATTGCCCTATAAAGTGAAGCTATGAAGTAATATTGGTTTGGAATAGATGTCATATTGAGATGGCTATTAAAGCCCATGAATGTACTATGATCTGATAATGTTGCCATAGATAACTAAATGTATACTAAAAACTAGGCCACTTTTATCCATTTCAAAAGATGGAGATTACGCTTGTATGAAAACCACACCAAAAATAGTCAATAGGCTTATGTGGAATCCAACTTGAGGAAATTGGGTGCTCGAGAAGTTAAGCTTATATGAAATCCAAACTTGAAAAATGATTCCAACCACCTATACATGGAGTAAGGCATGAAACTATTGAGAATGCCTGGGTAATGTTGAAAACTAAAAGAAAAGAAGTAAAAATGATATGTAATATGCCCCCGATCACTAGTATATGAAACGGACTCTGATCTAAAATTTATACCAATTATCATATCTGAAACTAGAAGTGAGGACCAATTGTGATATAAATGATGCCCCCTATGGTTAAATTCTCTAATAAAATTGTACTAAAAATTATTTATATGCATTGGTTTGATTGTGAAAAGCTATAGTTGAACTTACATTTTTACCTACTTCTAGAAAACCTACTTTTTCTACTATTTAGACAAGAATGCCAAAAAAGGGACACCCTAGTGTCTAGTACTATATTCCATCCTCAATGCTATTGTCATGGGATAAAACTAATCATTATTCCTAAAATCTTGGCTATCGACCTAGTCAATTCTAAGTGTTTTGATGACTAATTATTTTTTTAATTATTTTGAACTAGATTTTTTGATCGCTAGGAGTTCTGATCTCTATATCAAAACCGATGTTTGTTACCCCTCTTTTGAGGGTAATAATAAGTACCCTAAAATGACTAAACTTAGAAAAAGAAGCCCTAAAAGTGTGTTAAGCTAAAAATATACATGATATAGCAATGATAGTCAACAAGATATCTCAAGATATAGCATGGTTTGAATTAAGATATTGTTAGATCAATAAGGGTATGCCTAAATAGATATAACAATGTAATAGCATGTGTAATGTAATGAATTGAAACTAAAAGTGTTAGTTGTTAGTTTTTTATTTTTTAGTTGGAGAGATGGAGCATGATCTCCATCATGTCATCTAAGAAAATATTAAAAAAATGATATGAATCATGGCATTACAAGCAATCAAAAGCAATCAAGTAATAAGCACACAAACAAAGAATCAAGATGCATGAAAGGGTGGCCAAGGGGCCAAGAAAATAAGGGACATGGACACATGTCATTCAAGATGGAAAATTTTTTTACAAGGTATATTAAAATGCCACATACACATACCATTGAAATAAGTAAGTTTCCATAAAATCCACAATCACGTAGAGGAGTATAGGCAAAAGATATTGGCAAATATCCTAAGGCATACACATAAATAGAAGAGAAGGACATTGGTAAATTTGCTAAGTCACATATAAGAGATAAGTAGGAATTTTAGATTCAATCTAACAATCTACATTAATTACGAATAAAAATCATGTAATAACTGGAAAGATAGAATCACTTCTAACTAATCAAAGCAAGAGTGAAAGTATGCAAAACATGTTTACTACAAGACTAGCTATATGTTAAGTGATACACAAGTGCTAGATACTAGTGGAATTTCAATATAATAATTTATGTAATCTAGTAAGTAATGTACATTAGCATGATAACTTGGAGTGTGTAGTTTAAGAATGACATAACCTAGATGGTGTAGTCATGTGGAAGATGCCCCCAGTGGGTATGTATATCAAAGTGTATTTCGAATGTAGATGTAGAATGCCCCCTCAATGGGTAGAGTGAAGAAACTAAATAATTGGATATCATTTCACACACTCAAAGAATATTAAATGAAGCATGGTAATGTAGATAAATTGAAATATAATAGCATGAAAAAAAATGTAAGTCTTAGCATAGTAGTAGCAATGTAAAGTATGGATGATGAATGTAATTAAAATATTTGTGTTATTTTGACATTTTTGAATGTTTTTGTCTTTTTTAAATATTTTATTATTTTTTTTATTTTTTGAATATTTAAGCTATGTATAGTCAATGACAAGAAGACTATGTACAAGAAATGTTGAGAAACTATGTACAATCAATCATAGGAAGACTATGTGTAAGAAATTGAAAAGGAACTATATACAATGAAGAAAAAGGAAGCTATGTACAAGTAATACTATGAATAAATGATACTAACCAATGATTCTTATGGGAAACTCCCTATCATGTTGTCCTATACCAAACAAAGAAATTGCACATGATTGTGAAGCACAATGGAATGGCTAAGGATATGAATCTAAATATTCAAATGTATTGTCTATATCTTGGAAATTTTGAACCAATAGAATGCTAGTGTTGACTTTTATTATATCTATATATTTTCCTTTGATAAATTATTTCTTTGAATGATTTTCCTTAGGATGTTTAATAAATCTTAAACTTTGGTGACAAACATTATCAACTACTAGAACAATAGTGATGCCTTGAGCATGCTTTCCCAATCCTTGACCTTGATAATCAAATTATTGTAGATATTTTTTACCAAACCCATACTATTTTAAAAGTTAAGCTTTATTTTAGAGAGGTAGATTTTCATCTTTTTCATGTTTTACCTATGCTTGTGGTATTGTTTGTTCTTATAATTTTTCTTTCTGATCCTTTTTTTGTTCCTAAATTATTCTTTGGTAACCACTTTTGTATTGTTTCTGAATTTGACCCTTTGTGAATGTGTTCCTATGTCACTATCGATTACTTGATTGATTTACCTTGTATAGGATCCTTTTTAGAAATTATCTATTGTATATAGTTTTTCAATACCAAAAATGAATCTGTGTGATGCCCATGCATTCTATTATATGATAATAATATCTGGATCTTCTCACTGGATGTAGAGGAGGTAGTTTGATCAACTTAGATTTAATCATTTCCCTTAGTACCTCACTTGAACTCTTATTTTATCTTTGAATTCTTTTTGAATTAATAGTGGTAGAGTTACTTTGATGTGGTTTCTTGTTTTGATATGTAGCATTGGTTGCAACCGATTGACTCAGTAAAGGTACACATACATGATTGACACTAGGGTGCCTTTGAGGTTATTGTATTATAATCTGATTTTTCAATGTTGTGATGTTTTCATGTAATAGTCAATTCTACATTTGTAAATCTAAAATTAACTTGCTCATACTAGTTATTTGATCCCTTAGAGTCTCAAAAGTGCAAACCCTAGATGCTTTTGATTGAACATATAAACATGCATGTTGAAGAGGTTCTGAAAAAGCTATAGGTTGAATGTATACATTAGGAATAAGAGTATGGGTTGCCTCACATTTTGGAGGGATTATAACATGGACCTAGTTAGAGGGAAAGTATTTATAACCCTCTTGGGGTAGAGGAGGATAAGCAAACAATTGCTTGGGCATAAGATATGTCATTAAAACTTGACAAGTGGTTGTTAGCTTATGCAATGGATCCTCTAGGTGGAAACCATGTATGTGGGATAAAATGCATCTAAGTAAAGTTATAAATTGTATAGCAATATGATTATAGAGAACATTCCACATGAGAAATATCAAACAAGGGAGAGAGAGTGTGTATTTATTAATTGATGCATAAAGAACTTTGACATGTGCTATGACATTTTTAATGTGTTTAGCATGATAAACTAGAAAAGTTTTCCATATGAGAGATAGAGAGCAAGGGATAGAAAGCATGAATTTGTGCATAAATGCATATAAATTTTTGAAATAAATCATAATGTTTCTAACATGTTTAGAATGATAAGCTTGAAATTTTTTCCACATGAGAAATAGAAAGTAAAGGGTAAAGATCATGAATTTTTGCATAAAGGCATATAAGCTTTTGACATGTAACATAACATTTTGAATGCATTTATAAAAATGGAGTTGGTAATTATTTTGTATAAGTAATATAGAATATGCAAAAATAATATTGAAATTTTATGCATTTTTCACAATGAATTTTTTAATATCATCCCATATAATAACATATAAGCATGAAATGCAAAGAATGAAGATTTGTACTAACATATGATAGGGCCTGTTATGGTTTCCATATTATTTTAAATAAATGTAATAATTTTTTTTAAATAAATAAGCACCATTTTGGTAATTTTATTATAAGTGTAAGGTGATACCTCAAGAAGCAAAATAGGAGCTAGTACATGCAACTATGGATTTTTCAAAAAAATATTTTTGCAAAATACTATGAATTTTTAAATTAAAATTAAATTTACGAGTTAATTATTCAAGAAAAAAATAAGAAATTTATGGGAAAGTTATTTATTTAAGGGGACCTAGTAGATGCAACTAGGGTTTTAAGAAAAATATTATTTTGAAAATTACTATGAATTTTTGAAATTTGAAGTGATTTTCTGATTTTAATATGCAACTAAAAATTTAAAAAATTATTAGAAAATTATTAGGAAATTATTGGAAAATTATGGGGAGCTAGCTGATGCAACTAGAGTTTTGAAGTAAAATTATTTTTGAAATTAATATTGAATTTGAGAATATAAATTAAAATTTTTATTTATACGTGCAAGCAAAAAATCAAGAAATTATTGGATTAATGTTGGAAAATTACTAGGACCTAGTTTATGCAACTAGTGTTTGGAATAAAATTAATTTTAAAATTTACTATAAAATTTTAAACTTTGAGAGGAATTTTTTATTTTAATATTTAGGAAAAAGTTCTGAAATTAATGGTAAAAATTAGCTAGGAATTTATCTTAGGGTTTCTAGGTTTTTAATATGATATTCAAAGTAAGTCAAGTTCACCAAATGATTTATTATTTTTGGGAAATTAGATGTAATTTCTAAATAATAAATGGATTTGAGTAGATAAAATTAGTAAATAATATGCAATAATTAAGCCATTCATTTATGTAAACAAATGGTATTTTTGCCTTTTTAAAAAATAGTAATGAGTGAGAGAAAATATGACTTAGCTTATTCTGGGCTATTACAGTTGATTCAAAGTCTGAGACTAGAGGAACAGGACTGAGACACTATTGCAAACTAAGATATAGACTTCATTTTGTGATTGGATAGGACTATTGAAAATAGGACACCCTAATGTCTAGTGTTATAGTCCTAGTCTTGCCGCTATTTCCAAACTACTCACAGAGATATGATTTTTCTTGGTTTTGTTCATAGTATCTGTGTGAGCCTATGTACCAAATTTTAGATCTTTGTTATCAATGGAACTCCCTTTAGAGATAATTATTTAAGTGCTTCTGCCTTCTATGCAATTAAATAGAACTTTCACAAATAGGGAAAAATGGTTAGTGTGTAAAGGATATGTTAGATGTACTTCACACCCCATGTGTGGGCACACTGCCTACATACCAATACTTTGAGAAGGAATCAAGCTACATGTATTTATCCTATTGAAGTGCTTGGTGAAATAGTGTAATGAAAATGCAAGTAAATATGAAACTAGGTGTACTTTGAATGACTAGGGGTTGGTGTAAAGGTTTGAAATACTATTGGATGGTTATATGAATATAATAGGGAAGGGTGCTTGAGTAGTCTTGCTTGTATTCTAGCTTCTCTCTTGTAAATGAGTGCCAACCCTTCTAAATGTACTTTAAATGGCCTTTTATAGGGTTTTAATGATCATGGGTTAAATGAATTCATGTCAAGCCAACAATAATAAGGATAAGGATTCAAGAAAATATGATCATTTGAAGCTAAAATACACTTGGAAAACAATGCCAAAAATAAGACACTTTGAGTTTTAGTTTTGTAGTCTAAGTTTGGGTGTTATTGTCTAGGGAGCAAGAAACCTGGGGGGATGGATTTGTCATGGAAAGAGCAACTTGGGTCAATAAGGGTTTAGTCTAGAAGCCTATAGATGACTGAGAATTAGTGGAAGCATGCTTATGAAGGTCATGAGAGAAAATAAGATAGACCTATAGATTGGGTGTCATTAGCCACACTCAAGTTACCAAATTTTGCATTTTATATGACTACACAACTACATCCCCCAAATTATCCATAAAAGTTATAGGAAATGTAAGTGGTAGTGTTAGATCAAAATCTTTAGTCATATTAACACTTACACATTCAATAATTATTTCCTCATTATGACATGTGGAAGTGAGATTTATGGATTTCAAAGATTCAACATCTTAAACTAGAACTTTGTGTATTCTTCCTTCACCAACAACCTTACCATTATTTATGAGAGAAACATAGTCTCCACATTGGATATCAATTGACATATGATTTTTCAGGTTGGACATTTGAAAAACACATGAGAAGAGTTGCTAATCAGGTTATTTATAAAATCAGTCCAATTAATACATATATGTAGGAGATAAAGCCTTGTTTATACCATAGCATAAGCATGGAGATATGTTAAAACCTAAACATGTTAAAAAGATAATGTATAAAACTTGTTTTTAATGACATCGTTTATGTCAATCCAAAAACATAATAGCATTTTATATCATATATTGTATACTTCAATACTTTTTTCATCCTAATTTGAAGGTATCTCCTAGGAAATACCTTTCAAACATTCAAAAGAGTAGAATAGCCATGGAGAGAAAAATAGCTAATTAATTCAACATTCAATAATGTATTTTATTAGTATATAAAATGATTTGAGCAATGGGGTTTTTGAGAAAAATTATGAAAAATGATTAGCTACTTATATTTTGGGATCCTGTATGTGATTTGAACCTTTGTGGTGAACCCAAGATTTCGAAGGTATCTTCTATGAGATACCTTTCAAACATGCATAAGGGTACCTTTGAAGGTATTACAAGGCCCTTCAAGGTCTATTTGAAGGTAGTACTAGGTGATACCATGAAGGGCCTTATAATACCCTCAAGGGCACCCTTAACATTAAGCTTAAGTCTTCATTTTTCAATTATAAAGGACAAGTTGCATGCACCCATGAACCCATGACATTTCAACACTCCAAAACTATTTCAAGTTCACCAAGTAAGTGACTCTCTAATATTATTCCAAGTGTCTCCATCACATTTACCTAGAGATTGACATATTGAACTTAATGTATGAAATCATTGGGCAAGTGGGCAAGTGAGATCATACTAAATGTCATCATCCTAATCACCTAGAGACTACATCAATGAATGACATTGTGTAAAATCTCTCAATCAAGTGACTCAGTGTGATCCTATAAATTGGCACCATATTGTGAGTCTTACATGATCAAAATATCAACATCCCATGAGTTTGATGTCATTAAAGTGTTACCATCCCATGAGTTAGGTTAAATTCAAATATAAAAAAATAAAATCAAGGAGCCAAATCCATTGACACCATTAATTCACATGAATTTAACAACTTTAAATTCATTTAGGTGAATCGAGTGAATCTAAAGGCAATATATGCAATTTGCAGACCCAATTACACTCATATTTCCATTAAACTAACAAATTGCAATGCCGAGTTTGAACCCTTATGAACCAAAATTTTCATAGTTGTATAATCATGGCCTCATCATCTCAAATTTCACCTCCTCTATTGATGTATTTAAATGTAGGAATAAGAGAATATACTGACATAGTGTTTGATGAAGTTATCATCAAACATTAATTTAATCACTTCTCTTCTATTTGGGAAGAAATTTACAAGGCCAAACCTTGCCATATAGAGGACCAACTCTCTACATTCTCATGGAGGTACCTAGACTACCTATTGGTAATCAAGATAGTGGGTCTACATAACACTACAACAAAACCCAATGTAATGCCTTGCATTAACTTATTATTTGATTTATTTACAAATGATAAAAATTATGATAAAATCTTTCACTTTCACAAAAATAGCACACTAGTGGCCCACCTTACTGGTAGAGCTTTTGAAAGGTACTTTAAGCTAGCTACCTT
The DNA here is from genome assembly GCA_037957365.1 of Torreya grandis. Taxonomy (NCBI): domain Eukaryota; kingdom Viridiplantae; phylum Streptophyta; class Pinopsida; order Cupressales; family Taxaceae; genus Torreya; species Torreya grandis. The sequence goes on along the minus strand of JARHVA010002779.1, from coordinate 2,003,015 downwards.
TGAGATAGCATACAATCAAACTCTAGTGAATACTTGGATACATAAAAATAAAGAAATGACCAAACAATAAGAATGGGCCCATGACCCTAATAATTTTGAAATTAGAGGCCTTATTTTTTCTATTCCCATAGCTAATTTTTTATCTAGAGTCATAATTTACATGGCCTTATTAAACATAATCTACTATTTCCCTAGAATGACTTATGTCAATGAGGTGTGGATTCCCCTACTCAAACTTATTCTCACCTCCAAAAGGATAATTACCAGAGGGGAAATAATCAATTCCAACATCATCAACATAATAACCATTCTAAAAAAATCCCCATATCATAACTTTTATATGATGTCCTACATGGTGGATGTTATAATCAAAACCATCCATGCATCTTTTGATGAGACTTCATAGCCTTCCAAGGTTTAGGAGGAATATGACCAAGATTACTAATACATTTTACCTAATGGTATATGAGGCCATCTATGATAAAGATATGCCAAGGATCTTAGATCAAATTTGGAAGAACATAAGCAAGATGCAAGATTATTAGCTCTATCCAGACTAAATCATAATCAAGATAGATGAAACTTGAGCCTAACCTATGCATCTACCTAGCTTGGTCCCAGACCAAGTTATAGAATAAGATATTACTACCCAATTGGCTAACTCAATGGATGTTTAGCTAATATCTAATAGGCAAGGAGTTGTGCACCTGAATCCCATTAATATTAGAAGGATTCAATACACCAAATGGGAACACTTATAACAAGTGGGAAAAAAATGAACCCATTATTATTTCAAGTAGGAACCCTACATGGAATGGGACCCCAAGGAGAAAATGAGGAAACACTTGAAGAGACTTATAGAAAGAGTAAATATTGACTATGATCACATCCACACTTGGCATGATGATTTTTTTATGAACACCCTAAATTATTTAGAGGTCCACACCATTATTAGAAGTTCACCATGTCAATGGTGGTATCCAGGCACATATAGTATAATACTAAAACCACCAAAGAGTAGGCCAAGAATATTTAAAATGAGAACTAAATTTCAAAACCTCCCAAGGGGGGCCTTTCACAATTGGGAACACAAGAGCAAGAAACCCCTCAAGTATCTACTTATGTCTTGACACCCTCCATTACCATTGTATCAACTACTATAGTGGAAATGATTATTTCTCCACCCTTTATATCACAGGGCACCAAAAATTCCATAGGTAGGGATGGAGTTATCCCTATGTTATTTTTTCTTCCACTCACCATAGTTCAATAAGTTTTTCTTCCTTCCTTACCCTCAATAAATTTTCCTCTCCCACCTTCACCTTTAATTCATGTAGTAGCCACCACTATGGGGACCAATGGAGCCTTCTCTATGTTTCCCTTTCCTCCATTTACCATAGTGTAATAATTTTGTGTTCCTTCCTTCCTATCCTCAATTAATAATTTACATGCATCTAATATCCCCTCATCTCCACCCAATATCACACTAGTTTCATTAGTTGTTGCTCCACTTCCCTCCACACAAACGTCCACCCCACCATGGAGCCTATTGTATACAAAAGGAAACCCAAGACTCCTCTAACCTCACCATAGGGTGAACCTATCCAAGTTGAACCTAATGAGGGATCAAGGAGATGATTGAAAGGAAGGAAGGGTTCTTGACTAGTATAACCCCTAGAGGTATTGGATAGTGATGAGGAACTAAAGAAATTTCCCTTAAATGAAGGAGAATAAGAAAGAGAATCTATGACATCAATCTTAGTATCTATCCATGAGACTATTGAGAGTGATCTTGAGGATGAATTTATTAAAGAAGAAGAGGCCCAATCAGGGAATAAAAATATTTTGGGGACTAGTTTAGTTACCACCGAGATACTTCCATAAGAGGGAGATACCAAGGGTGTAGCAAATTTGAGACCCCTGGCTTCCAAAAGTGGAAGATCAGTGAAGTGTCTTTGGGTCATTTATCCTTGAATAAAATATGAAAAATACTAAAATAATTATTCTAGTTTCTTATGTGTAACATGTAATTACCTTAGCCCAATATTCTTTATCCTCATCTTCTATAATTTCTACTATAGTGGCAAGTAGTATTTTAGCTCCCTCTCCTTTTCTAAATTATTTAAATGAGATTAAAATTAGTATACTACCTAATTAAAATACTACCAATATATGTGGGATCCCATTTACCTCAACCACTGAGTAATTAAAAAATTTCCTTATAACTCCCTCCACATACTTGTACTTTAACACAACTAACCCTCCCCAACTATAGAAATAAGTCCCATTTGGGAGCCTAGTCCCTGCTTCCATTTTCACTTCAATTATATCCCCATGTCAACCATCCACCCAAATGGGGATGCTAATAACCCATCATACTCACACATATAATGTTGTGGTAAACACCTAAAATGATTTGGAAAATGGAAAATGAGTTCTAGATACAATACCCCTAAAAAGGTCACTAGTTTAAGACAAGAAATCCCACCTTTCCCATAAATAAAATCCTTATCCCTTAATACTATGATACCATTAGTAAATCCTAAATATTCCATTATAAAATATCCTACAAATCCCACTAAATATTCAATAAAATTGAACATACCATAATGGATACAAAAGTTTTAATAGGTAGAGGAGGTTAGGGGGAACCTAGTAGTTGTTAAGAAAATAGTGGTCAAATTTAATTTTGACAAGGAGACAAATACCATGAGGAAGGTAAAAATGAAGAACATCATGGAAAAAATTTGGGAGATGGATTTGGAACAAATGGAAGACATTTTATCTATATCTAAAAGGAGAAAAGTGTATCCCTTTGATGTGATATCTCTACCTTGGGAGGACCCCTATGCCTTAAATAGATTCTATAGGGGGTTGATCAAGTAAATGTTCAAAGGATATGATCAATTAATCAAATAATTACAAGGAAAAACCACCATATAACCCGTGATGGACATCATTGACAAAATACAAGGGAAAAATAGGAAGTTATATAGTATCATCCAATTAATCAAAGATAAAAAAGGGAAGTCACATCCCCAATAGGGAGATGTATATATAAAGGAAGAGAAGAAGAAGAAGAAAATGGAGGATAAAATATAGTTTTTGATTAAAGTAGCTAGGAAAAAATTATGATCATTTAAACCTAATATCATCCCCTGATGCTCTATGGGCATATAACTATGTATCTACTAAGAGATATGCCTTGCTTGAATGTCACTAAGACATGAAGTCTTTCATCTTATAGTTGATCACTCAAGATAAAAAAATATATGGTTGTTTTGGGAAAAATAATGATCAATAATGTAGTCACTCCATAAAGATATTTTGTACGTAGATCCATTTTTGAAGACCTTTATGTAGATACCAATAGTTCTAAAGCAAATGTTGAGGGCACTATCTATAGAACAGTCGATGAAGTGCAACAACTAGTGAGTTTTTCTATAAGTAGGGTTCATAGTGTAGAAAACCTTTATGTAGAGCTTGAGGCATCACTAAAGATACATATAAATTTGTTGGATAAGATTCCTCAAGTTTTTAAAAAAAACCCTGTTGGACTTCAATGAAGTGTAAATTGACTTCTAGGCTATCCATACTCTCTACCTACAAATTTAGGAGAGCAAGCATGCCATAAGATCCATGGTCACCCCACTGTCAATTTAAATTTAAACCATTTATCTAGATAAATCTCATATTATAGTTTTAATGGTCACATTAATGATATGCCACAGAATGACAATAACTTTAGTGGCAATTATTTCATTTTAAACCTAAATAGATACAGTAGTTACCAATGCATAAGTGCTAGTGTCACCATTTATAGCTTCTACCTCATAAGCAACCCCTTTAATAACTATAAGCCTTGGTTCATAATCTTTCCTAGTGTAACTTTGTTTTTCTCTAACAAGATGCTAACTTTTACTTCACCTTTTCTTGAGAGATAAGGTTGGCCCCATCCTGTTGTTTCCAAAATTAGATTAGCCCATTTTTTGGAACAACCCCCTACGAAACTTGTCCGTTTCATCTTTTGTCTCTCTAATTTGTTTTCGAGATGAGTTTTGAATTCATTCTCATCTTGGCCTAGGAATGTGAGAGTGGTTACGATCTCATTGTGACCAAGGATTCCCTCCCCCAGACTGCCTCTTCCAGAGTTGGTCTTTTCTTCCATTCCATGTAAGGGCGGCAAATTTTTTCGGCAGTGCATTCTAACTTTTTTTCTTGCAAGGGCAGCAAATTTTGCCGCTCCTACATTTTCCTCACATGGGCAGAAAATTTTGCTGCCCCTGCATCATGACCTGCAAGGGCAGCAAAATTTGTCGCCCCTGCATTCAAACTCACCAAAACATGCAAGGGTAGCAAATTTTGCCGCCCAAGCATGCCTCAATTTCCATGTGTGGCATTTATTGCCACATGCAGTGGGTTGTTGGGGTTGTTTTTCACCTCATATAAATTTATTTGAACCCCATTTCTCCTCATTGCTTCCTCCTCTCCTCCTGCCTTCTACGTTTGGACCATTTGACGAGTGATTTGAAGCACATTTTCACAGATTCAAGCTTGTGGCACACACGGCTTTCCAGGTAGGTCTTGTTTTTTACATTTGTTTTTCTTGTTCTTCCTCAGTTTCTTTATCATCTTTAGGATATTATGGAAGCTTTCAACCTATTGGGGATGGCTAAAAATGTCATCCCTCTCCATTGCCCATGGTCTTATTTGATCCCACATGAGCAGCAATTTTGCCACCCGTACCCTCAAGTTTTTCCCAAAACCCACAAGGGCAGCAATTTTTGCCACCCCTACATCTCAGCTTCCCCCCCCCCAGTCTTCACTTTCACGGGCAGTGAATTCTGTTACCTGCACTTACTCTTTCGTGCATGAGTGGTGAATTCTACCGCCCGTGCATGCTCTTTTCCAGGCACGCATCGGTAGCAAAATTTGCCACTGAAGCATTTTTAGTGTGTAAGGGTAGTGTTTTTTGCTGCCCCTACCTGTCTCCCCTTTTGTCTTGCAAGGGCAGTGAAATTCACCACCTGTGTAGGCCATCCCAACCAAGCATGCTACGTCTAAAGTGGTACATAGCTTTCTCAAAGAAAATATCATCTCTAGGTTTGGGGTGCCACTAAAGATCGTAACAGATAATGCAGCCTATTTTTCATCACATGAAATTACTCAATTCTATTTTTATTATGGGATTACCTTATCCTATACTTCAGATTATTTCTCTCAAAAAAATGGCCAAGTAGAATCGAGTAACAAGAACCTAGTCAAAGCATTATATGATGCTTTATGGGAAATTTATAATAACACCTAAAAGGGCTATAGGTATGTCCCCTTTCTAGCTTCTTTATGGTTTAAATGTAGAAATCTCCATCACCATTAAACTGCCAGTGCTCAGGTTAACTAAAGCAATCAAAGACTCAACCTTCAAAAGCTCAGTCAACAAAAGAATCATGTGTCTAAATGAGTTGAACGAACGTCGAGCTATGGTAGTGGATCAGATTAAGGAACATTAGAATCAGGTGAAGGCACTTTTTGATAAGAAAGCTAAAGTTCATGAATTATGAGTCAGAGATAAAGTCTTGTTGTGGGACAAGAGGCAAGAACCAAAAGGGATGCATGGCAAATTTGACTCCCTATGGAGAGGCCCATTCACCATTCGATAGCTCTGTGGTGAGGCTAGCTTCTTGCTAGAATACCAAGATGGAACAGTATTTGCACTACCTCACAGTAGACAACATCTGAAGTTGTTTAATCCTTGAGGCTTGGAGAAGTCCATTTGTATATATGTATAGTTTCTATGTTCTGTCTATTTTTCTTTAATTTTTAGCCTGACTCTGTAGCCCAATGGCTTGGATGAAGGCACTTATAGACTGGTTTTTACTCCCACTAAATAATTTGATTAATAGAAGTTCCCCAATAGGAGCCAGCTGTTGTTTCCAAAATTGGATTAGCCCATTTTTGGGAACAACCCCCTATGAAACTTGTCTGTTTCATCTTTTGTCTCTCTAAGTTTGTTTTTGAGATGAGTTTTGAATTCATTCTCATCTTGGCCTAGGAATGTGAGAGTGGTTACGATCTCATTACGACCAAGGATTCCCTCCCTCAGACTGCCTCTTCTAGAGATGGTCTTTTCTTTCATTTCGTATAAGGGCGGCAAATTTTGCCACCAGTGCATTCTAACTTTTTTTCTTGCAAGGGTAGCAAATTTTGCCACTCCTATATTTTCCTTGCAAGGGCAGCAAATTTTGCTGCCCCTGCATCATGACCTGTAAGGTCAACAAAATTTGCCACCCCTATATTTGAACTCACCAAAACATACAAGGATGGCAAATTTTATCGCCCAAGCATGCCTCAGTTTCTGTGTGCAGCATTTATTGCCATGCACGGTGGGTTGTTGGGGTTATTTTTCACCCCATATAAATTGATTTGAACCCCATTTCTCCTCATTGCTTCCTCCTCTCCTCCTACCTTCTACATCTGGACCATTTGGCGAATGATTTGAAGCATGTTTTCACAGATTCGAGCTTGTGGCATGCGTGGCTTTCTAGGTAGGTCTTGTTTTTTACATTTATTTTTCTTGTTCTTCCTCAATTTCTTTATCATATTTAGGATATTATGGAATCTTTCTACCTACTAGGGATGGCTAAAAATGTTGTCCCTCTTCGTTGCCCATGGTCTTATTTGATCTCACACGAGTGGCAACTTTACTGCCTATACCCTCAAGTTTTTCCTAAAACCTGCAAGGGCGGTGATTTTTGCTGCCCCTGCATCTCAACTTCCCCCCCCAGTCTTCACTTTCATGGGTGGTGAATTCCACCACCCGCACTTACTCTCTTATGCATGAGTGGCAAATTTTTCCACCTGCACACGCTCTTTGCTAGGCACGCATCGGTGGTGAAATTTGCAGCTGAAGCATTTTCAATGTGTAGAGGCGGCATTTTTTTTCCACCCCTACCCTTCTCCCCTTTTGTCTCACAAGGGTAGTGAAATTTACCGCTTGTGTAGGCCATCCCTGTAGGGGCAGAAAATTTTGCCACCCTTACACTCTTTTACTCCAACTTGCAGGGGTGGAAAATTTTACTGCCCGTGCATCCCTCCTCTAGATTTTCCTAACTTGAGAGGATTTTCCATCCTTTCCCTTTCTTTCCCTTTTTTCCTCATTTTCTGCCCCCTTTTCCAACTTAGCCTTTTTAAGTGACCTCCATTGACCAAGATCACTTAAATTGCATTTTCCCCATTCGTCCACTTCCCTCTAATCTCATAATCATGTCTGTAGTACCTTTAGAGAACTCTTGCTCATCAACACCTATCTGACCAAAACTAGTTCCCATGTCTGAAGCATCTCTGAAAAAGGTGAAGACAATGAAATATAAATATCAGGATGTCTTCTCACTCACGTCAGTTTCCTCAAATATCGACAACATCTGGGACACTGAAATTGGCCATGTGGACATGGCCAAATTCATAACTCAAACAAAGGTGATGAATCTAAGCACTGGGATGAAGAGGATCGTCGAGAGTAACATCCACCTGGTGGCCACTTTTTTGGTGGCAACACATCATACTAAGTTCATTCTCTAATGTGCCCACTTCTACAACAAAGAGACCAGGTCAGTCTCAGATGCCAGTAGCAATGTGGTGATTTGGCTAGATCTTGAATTCATCGATAAAGTCTTCATGTGCCCTCCAGCCACCGAAGTAACCAAGATTGACTTCGTGGATGCTTAGAAGGAATATGACAAAGACCTTGAAAGGGCAAAGAAAGTAATGAACTACAAATGGTTGAAGATCTCCAGGACCAACTTATCAAGATGGCCATAAAAATTTTTGAGGAGTGACTTCATTGAGGAGGTTGGTGACTTGATCACCCTTTTCAACAGGGTACGAGGCCTCTCATCTTCTTCACTATTCTATAAATGGATGTACCCATTCATTAAAATCATCCTCCAAGGCAAACAAGTTATCTTTTGGGGAGAGCAAATTAGCAATGCCCTCCATAAATAGCTAACCAAGGTACAAACTTCTTACAAGTTTTATATGACTTCATACCTTGTGGACATAGCTGTTGTAATGCAAACATTTTTGGACTTAACCACATAGGGGGATAGAAAGACAACTCCAGTGTACTCATATTACCCCCAGCTAACTTTGCAAGGATTGACCCACCATTTTAAAAGGATAAATGATGTCTTCTTCACCGTATTTCTATGCCTCTTCGACCCTCAGCTTGAGCAGAAGAGAGTATCAGATGAGGCTTGGATAGTGGTCAACAATTATAGCTGTATGTTCCTTCAATTTCCCACCTTCTACTATCTTTGGGTTGGCTTTTTTTAAGGCTACCCCTATATGCTCCCAAAGTTCCCTTTAGATAAGTTGGTACTAATGGAATTTTGCCAACAATTGATTATCATGTATGCCAGACAAATGGAGCTAAAGAAACCAAGCTTCAGGTTTCCAATCAAAATTGGTAGGTATTCCATTGCAATAGTAGCTAAAGCCAAAGTCATGGAAATAGAAATGTAGATGGTCACTCTAAAACCATTCAAGAGAAGATTAAAATTTGACTACAGGGGAGTCAAGGAAAAAATCAGAAGGAAAACCCAGTTCCATGAGCCCATGATTAAAGATATCTGGATCAACCTGAGGATGGCTAAAGAAATTAGAAAAATGGACTTTTACAGGATGACCCTAGAGCAGATCAAATATCTGGGGCTTGCAGAGATCCCCTCTAGTCTGATCTATGATAGAAATATTATCAATAGCAGATACCTAGCCAAAAAGGTTGTTGGTTCCCGTCTTCCTCCAACTTAGTGGTCTCAGAAAGAGTTGACTTCTCTGAGAAAAAGATTTAAACTAATATTGGCTAACACCAATGATTGGTTAGCAGCCAAAGGGATCATCATGAAAGAATTTGTCACAAGATCAGAGGCTGAATATCAAGTAGAGATGAAGAAGGTAGAGAATAGAACCAAAAACAAAGGTGATGTACCTTCCCCTTCTAGGCCTCACAAGCCTAGAATCATCTTTATGTCTAAAAAACCAAAGACTACTAAAGAGCCTGAAGCGATAGCAAAAGGAACCGAAGAATAGAGCCCTCAGACACAGGTAACCCAGCCCATGGAGATAGATGATCAACTATCAGGGCAACCAAGCACTAGACCTCTGCTCTTACAAGAAGAAGCATAGCTACTCAATAGCATCTCTCCTCTCCCTCAATCTCTTGTGGTACCCTCTTCTTCTATCTCTCCAATCAGTGTTCCCTCTTTTGGAGCTGCCTCTCCTTCCAGAGTCATATTTGGCGATCCTCAAGGTGCTTCTAGAGGTTCTCCTTGCTCTTTTGGGTCCATTCCAAGTTTATCATCTCTTTCTTTCAACTTGGTAGAAAGCCTTATACAAGAGCTAGAATTAGTAGTTGGTGCAGCTTTGCCGGTTAATCCAACTACGACCACTGTCACCACTAGTAGTATAGAAGCTACCACAGTAACACCAACTGAGGGAACCATTGTCACAACAGGTACTTCTTTCCCACCTTGGATGTTAGCTTTCACCCCCAAAATAAATAAGTTGGCCATCTCTCTAGATGACTTCAACTTTGGCAAAATAGTGCTCGTGAAAACTAAGGCTCCTAAGAGGCCAAGGATCCTCTCAAAATTGGTCGAGAAAAAAGGGCAAAATTTTTTGGAAATTGCTAAGCCTCCATAGGACACAACCCTTGAGGGTTTTGAAATGAGTAGCTATTCCATCTCTCATGTTCAACTTGGTAAAGTTACTCACGAAGGTGCGAAAAATGACCTTCAGTCAGCTATGAATATCATGGTCTAAAAATTTGATCGAGAGAAGGAGATGAAAGATTATTACAAGACCAAGACAGAGCAACTAACAGTAGTAATAGGAAGGTTCACTCTTCCCCCTAAAGCAACAACTCCAGAAGCCTTCTCTATAGATGACCCAGTCATTCAAAAGGCTGAGAAGACTTGCTTAAAGGGAAAAGTCCTAGAGGACTATATTGAAAGAATGCATACTTAGAGAATTTCTTTGCTATCAGAGGTTGCAGAAAGGATGGGTAAGATGAGGAAGGTAAGAGTAGAGTTAGATGACTTTGTCTCTCTTATCTCTTAGGAGATTGATAGCTTAGAAAAGGATCTTAGCAAATAGAAGGAGATGAAAGATCTGAAGAAAAGCACCTTGATATCTATCGGTGTCATCTCTAGTAAGGACTCTTATGTTGAGATCAAGGAGTCACTGATCTTCAAAATCTAGCTACTCAAAGATTTAATTGATGATCTCAAAGCTTTCAAGGAGGCTAGTGAGAAGAGGGACCTAAGCCTACTAAATAAGCTAGAAGAGCTACCTTGCAACCTAACCTCTAAGGACAATCAGTTCCTTCTGGTAGAAGAAATGATTCAGAGTTTCAAAGAGATGATTCAGAGAGATTTTGAAGAAAAATCCTTCTCAATGTCTTCTGTGGATAATATTCTAAACGCTCAGTTAACTTTGGAAAATCTAAAATCTAGGTTAACTGGTCACGCTAAAGCCATCACAACATTGAAGGATGCATTGATCAGAGCCAGAATCATCTCCAAGAACATAGTTGTAATAAACAGCATAGGAATTCAGGCATCCATCACTATGTACGATGCCCATATGAAAAAATCTGGCAGCAAGAACTAAATGTTTCCCCTTCTTTTTTCTTCTTCTTTCCTTATGCACTTTTGTTTTGTGAAAAGTGCATGCAATTTTGTAAGATGTAATTACATGTAAATATTTCAGAAAAATATCTCAAAGTTAAAGATGAGTCATCTTTGACTGAGATATTTTTATATTTTATTATTTTCTAGTTTTTGAGGATTTTCTCCCTCTTTATAGTGGAGACCTCATTTGTAAATGATCTGAGAAAAATTTAGAGCAAACACTGCCAAAATTGAAGCAATTTTTGAGACTTTGTGCTCAAACTTGTAAATCATATTTTGTTAAATGAATGAGAAGCAGGTTTATTTCAGACTACGTGTTAAAGTTATCTATGTTGTCTAGGAAACAGTTGCTTATGTTCTCTTTCCTGATAATCTCTTGTTTATCTAATTTAATAAGCAAAGTGGGTGTATTTATATTATCTGAGAGTGCTTCTAAATGTAGAGGATAGACTTTGAGCTTCTTTTATCTTTGAGATTTAGTTATCTTTTGTAGTTTCAGGCGAAGATTTTGTGCTTTATTTTACTCTATGGTTACGCCTATTCTAGATCAGTGAAAAAAGCTACGAAAGACTTTGTACTTGTGTAAGTGTTATTGTGAACTTTGTTACTTTAGGTGATATCTTGCTCTCCATTTGATACCATTCCTGAAAGAAGAGGAGTGTTGTTAACTTGAGACCAGGATTTCCCTCTTTTGTTCTTTATACATTACCTCTGAAAAAAGAGAGGTAGATGCTGTTATACCACCCCATGTGTTATTTTTTGCTTAATTATATACATACATATAGTGCTTAAATATTTATAGGGAACCTCCCCTTGATGAGAGGAGAGATTTACTTCGTCCAGATCTGGTAAACCCATACTTTTTGTGGTGTAAATCTCCCTATGATATGGTTGATATACCCATTTTGTCATCAGTTAGTTGATGACAAAATATTCACCCAACACATCCCAAGGCTATAAAAAGTGTATCACCCTCTCTAATTAGAGAGGAGAAATTTTGACATCAAATACAGATAAAAATCCTTCAGGTTATTCTACAAGTTTATTTTGTATGGTGGTCTCTTCTATTTGATGTCATTAATGTGGTATCTTAGCCATTTTATATATGTAATAATAGTTTTAAAAGTTCTATTGTGAGTTACTTCAGTTATGTTAATGAATAAAGCTTATAGTTTTGAAAGTTCTATTGTGAGTTACTTAAGTTATGTTAATAATAATGTGTCATAGCAGTTCTAGTTTATAGATCTCAATGACTATTTATGTAATAATATCTTGTTAAGATAATTTAGAATATGGGAGATACCTTGAAGTGCATTGTAATACCTTTAAGGGTACCCTTATGCATGTTTGAAAGGTATTACCTAGGAGATACCTTCAAAGAACCCTTGAGTGTATTAAAATTCACTTTAAGGGTTCTCTTAGTAGATATATTAAACATGCATATGATTGGAATTTTATTCTAAGGTATCTCCTATGAGATACCTTGAAAGACCTTATAGTACCTTTAAGGTGTCTCTTAGTAGATACCTTAAACATGTACATAATTAGAATTTTCTTTCAAGGTATTTACTAGGAGATACCTTGAAGGAGCTTGTAGTGCCTTCAAGGGTAACCTTATGCATTTTTGAAATCTATATCCTAGGAGATACTTTCAATGTACCCTTGAAGGTAATAAAATTCCCTTCAATGTATATTTTAGGAGATACCTTGAAGGGTCTTGTATTACCTTCAAGGGTTCTCCTAGTAGATACCTTGAACATGCACATCATTGGAATTTTCTTTCAAGGTATCTCCTAGGGGATACCTTGAAGGGCCTTTTAATACCATAAATATTGACTAAATTTTTTATTTCAAGTAATTTGATATAATCATGGCATGCAAGGGAAAATTGAGTTATGGATATATGAGTGAATATGCAGGCATCTTAAGAAATAATAAATAAAACACCTTCAATGGAAATGTAATTTATATTCATTAATGGTGAATCGATAATTTTAAAACTTTTTTGAACACTCATTCTCTATTTTGGTTAAGTTTTAAACATTGATTCATAAGGCATGTCATGATTACAACTTGGGATCTAAAAATTTTAATCCAAAATAAGTAGTGTCATTATATGATAGTAGTTTCAAATCATTTCTAGGGAAGATGTGCACTAGATGGAAAGGACCCTCTGTTATTCAAGAAGTCTCACAATAGGGTACCATTGTGCTAGAATATTTATAGGGAACCATATCTCTAGGATATATAAATGGATACATCCTTAATCGTTACTACCTTTGATCTCTATCAATATGCCAAAATTATGAATGGGTATTGAGTAGCACCAGGTAGTTAATGTTGTGTGTGTGTTTTTTCTGTTGTTTTGTTTTGTTATGTTAGAATAATTCTAAAATGTGTTCATAATCCCACATTGTAAAATCTGAGATGAGGTTGTGATCATAGGATATGATCACATTCAAATGATAAATCATCAAGGATAGTTGGACATAACTATATCAAACTTAAAAAGTCTAAGAATGTGGTGATGATAACATAGGTATGGATGAAAGACCATTAATAGTCTTTTAGGATCATTAATGACATGATGTTTTAGAAGATTACATCTTATTCAAGGTAGATCAAGTTATGATGTGATAGGTGGATTAATTAAACATAGTGGCTAGATGAAGTGACATAGGGTCACATAAAACACATTATATGGGGTAAATTAAAGATTTGGGAGATAAAAAGGTCATTATTAAACCAAAATATTAAATCTAGGGAAGAACACTCGTACATAGGTAATCAGTGCATTTAAAGAGACTGATAAGAGGAAATTGGATGCCAACAGCTATAAAATGAAGGGAGTGAACAATGCCAAAACATTATAGAATTTGATGAATAAAATTATTCTACTATCTACACTTGATATACTCATATGCACATAAATTGAGACCCAAATTTAGGTAGAATAAAATAATCAAACAATATATATATATATATAATAGGTATAATCATGGATAGGATCAAGTTATTGATCCCACTCACAAATGCATAGAAGGAAGAAATGGGGATTGGGATAGGTCTTTAAAAAAAAATAATGACGTAGATCCCTTAGACTTTATGGAAAGGTATAAAGTTACTCTCTTTGTCCCAATAACATAACTAGGTGTATAATTAGGAGCTCTTGCATTTCAACATCCACTTCAGGGTTCTGATGCAAAGAGGCTAATCAAGCTACCTAGATAAAAGAAACTAAATGAGGTCATACAACCTTATTAATAAGATAAAACTAGGGGGATATTCATATATCCCAAGATATCACTATCTGGATCAATGCACAAACCATGGTGAGAGCCATAGGCCTTAAGAATCATGAAAAATCCTTATTACTATACAAGTCCACTGTATTGTCAATTCATTAAGTTTTTTTAAAGATGTTCCCATAGGGTAGGGAGAGGAACCCCAATTAACTATACTAAGGACATTTCAATGCACAATATGGAAGAGTGTATAACAAATAGGCTCTAACAAATAATGAATTAGGCCAAGCAAGAAATAAAAGGAATAATTGACATTATGTATCATATGATACACCTGATTGAGTACTTCAACTGGCCTAATTTTCTCACATCTAATATTACCACTAATATCGACAAGGTACTATTAGGTAACTCATAAAATTCCCACTATCAGTTTCTATTTTTTTATGCTTCACCCAATATAAATACCCATTAGGCCATGTGAATATTACTATAGACTTTTGGCTTGATACTACCCTTATAAGCATCACTTGGACTAAGATAGGGAAATATTATGATCAACTACGGTGGTTTAACATGTGGTGACTTTAGGCTCTAGATTTGATCAGGTTATACCTTCAAATTCCATAGGATGCCATACAATATTTGGGGTAGCATGCATTAGTAACTAAGTTGTACAATGGTATTCAAATCAAAGTGCATGAGTTGGCCATGCTAACTGTGACTCTAATGCCATTTTTCATCACAATAGTTGAAGCATGATCCAAAGTGTGAAGCTAGATAGCCCAAGTTGAGAGGTTAGTGTAGCCTATTCAAACCATCCCTCTAGGTGAACAATAACCTAAGCAAGAACAAGCACAACCACAACGAGCTGTGTAACCACATGCCTTATCATAGCAGTCTACAACTCCCTTATTGCAATAAAAAGGTAAATAGAAGGGACCTATACATAGAGATTAACCAGCACTAGTTAGAAAGAGATTAAGCCAAACCAAGTCTTGGTTAGACAACCCATATGTGCCAAGGATAGCTTGTGAGTGTAGTCTCAAAATATTATGGGTCGATGAATAATAAGTTATTCAATGCATGATCTAAGACATCAACCAAAAGGTATATGATAAGGAAGAGGAGGAGAAAGAATTAAATTTTTGGAAAGTAGTGTACACTTTCCAAGTGTATAATAAGGTAAGTAGATACCTTTGGGTTGACATCACACAACCCCATCCCTCTATTATTATGGATACTATAGGTCAAGAAGATGCTCAGTGCAAAATTAATGCAAGAGTTTTCCAAATAGGTATAATAGCTAGTTTATGATCTATGCAAAGTGTAGATCTACCAGAATAAGGTAAGTTGTTATGACCAATGTTTCATAAACAAATTACACATCATTGGTTTAGAATTTTAACCACCATGTAAGAACATATGGTATCTTTTAGAGAGCCAACCATAAAAAAGTAGTTCCCATTAGGTGAAGCCTAGGGACATGAGGAGACAAAAGGATACACTTATCCCTCTAATTGATTTTGGAAAGATTTGTATGTGTATAGGTGTGGTTATGAAATCCAAATCCCTAGAGAACTCACAATTTGATATAGAAACAAATGATGTAGATATAATGGAGGGACCTCTAGATACCACTATGTCTAATCTAATAAAAAAAATTGATGTTGTGAAAGATACCCCAGTCCTTGAGGAGGAGGATACAAATAAAAAAGAGAATAAATAGATAAAATTAGAAAATAAAAAATAATAAAAAGGCCATAAAATAAATACCTGCATAGGAAGCCCAATGTACACACAGGGAGTTACACAATAGGA
This sequence comes from Torreya grandis, assembly GCA_037957365.1. NCBI lineage: Eukaryota > Viridiplantae > Streptophyta > Pinopsida > Cupressales > Taxaceae > Torreya > Torreya grandis. Next base: position 1,987,261 of record JARHVA010002779.1, on the reverse strand, counting down.
ACCAAAAAAATAACATGCCAAGAAGGGGAAACAAAAAATTAAGTACAAAGAAGATGAGGTTGGAAAAAATAAGACCAAATTAGCTCAAGATGACAAAAATAAATCCAAATAATCAGAGGCCCAAAGGAAGAGATTGAAAGAAGTAGAGGCTGCAAAGAGACATATTGAGAAAGCATAGGCTCAATAGGAAAAATCTAAAGAAGTAGAAGCTAATATAAGGAAGATCAAAGAGTTATAATGCAATGATAAAGAGGCATAAGCTACACACAAAAAACAAATAGATTAAGAGGCACAAGAGAAAAATGCTAAATAATAGCACCAGAAGGAGGAAGAAGCCAAGCCTAAGGTAGATGTACAAGCTACCAAGGAAAAAGCTAAGGCTGATATCAAATCTAAAGTAGAGTCTAACACCAAAGATAAGGTTAAGGTATATTCCATGGCCAGAATTGTGGCTATATCCAAGGATGATGAGGTTTCCTAAATTCACACCGAGGTTATATCCATGGCCCAAGCTGAAATTTAAGCATAGATTTTGAAATAAAAGGATGCTAAGGAAAAGGTAGAAGTAAAACATGTAGCATCCCACAAGGAATTAACCCAATCAAGTGTAATATAGGATACTTCATTGTCAAAGTCTCACCCTCTACCCAATGGTTTTGTGATGTCCCAACCACATCATCTCATTTTACCATTTTCTTACTTCTATTGGCTCAATTTATGCTATCTCCTACCACAGTCGTAACCACATCCACCACACTTTCTCTTACTTCCATGGAGACATCTTTAGATGTTTTGCATCTACCATTATTCAAGTAAATTAAATGAGAAATTTCACTCCAATAATCCATTTCTTAAAAGTAGTTAGACTTAAAACATAATGTTTTTATAGTTGTATAAGTATAAAGTGGAAGCAATAAATCAAATTGTTAAGGCTAGGCAGCTTATCAATTCTACTTCTCTTGCTCTAGTTACACAAGTCCTTAGTAATAAAGTAATGTATAAGGACAAAAAATCACTATGTTACTAACTTAGCTAATTAATTTTAGGTGAATTCATAGAAACTATGTATCCAAGGGTAGGTTATTCACACTAAAATATAAGGTATTTATAAACTACTATAATAATATGTATATACCCTAGATACTGTTATGCCTCAATATAATAAAATAGCCCAAGGAATTATTGATTAGAAGTATGACCTTGAAAAATACTTAGCTACTATGAAACTAGAGCTCATAATGGTGGATAAATCTAAAGCTATAATGACTGATCAAATGGATACTAGAGAAACATTTCCCAACACATTTCAATAGTTGTTAGATTCCACAAATACTATGATGAAGAAGCTCTAGGTCTAGTAGAATGAGAAAATACACAACACATTTATGGATATTCAATCCCAAAGGACTGATGATAAGTAATATGATATTGTGTTAGATATCTAGCTTAAGTTTTCAAATGTTATAGCCTTCCCTATCATCACAAAATAAGATGTGTAAAATTCAATAGTCATTCAGATTCTACTGTGGATTTTGCTTACCATGGTGTGGGAGGTAAGATAATTAGAAAATACTCAAGTATGAACTCTCATAGGTTAAACTAGATATTTCACATATCATATAATAACCTAATTTCATTACATTGTAATAACTCCATACAATTTTATAAAAGAGAAAGCTAGATATAAAGGCGTAGTCTAAGAATCCACAACCAACATAGCCACCTAGACAAACTTTGGCATCACCTCTATAGTAGGTAAATGTGTAGTTCAAGTTTTATAGTTAAAGGAAAAATTTATGCTTTGTAACATATCCATAAGTAGGAGTGGGGCCAAGTTAGTTGAAAACCCCTAATCAGGATATCCACCTCATTAAGCTAGTCTATGGAAAACCAAAAAGGGTGGTAAACAAGTATGTTATTTAGTTTAAAACCTAAAAAGGGTGGCTAAGTAGTGAAAAAAGGGTTAAAACCAGTAAAAAACACATGGACTGATTATTACCACTTTTTTAAAAGGTTAATTTTTTATAGCTTTAGTCGAGATTAGAGTTCAGAGTTTGTCTTAGGACAAAATAATAATTAAGTTTGGGAAACATGGAGTAAGGCCTCACAAAATTGTAAGTGTATAATTGATAGACATGTGTATAAGGAATCATTTTATTTTCTATATTATATTTTGGATGTCTTCGGCCTTGTTAGCTAAGTGATAGATATAAGAATGCCAAGAGTCTTTCTTTTTGTATGATGGAAGGTTGGAATGTGAAGAGACTGATCCATGTAAAAATCTATATATAGTTCTCTAATATAATGGAATACGGTTTTGATGTGTGATAAATATTAATAGACTAGTTCTGTTATGGTTTTCCTAAGATTGTTTTATGTATTCCTAGTGCACATTGTTTACTCTATTTTATTTTATCTTGTATTGTGTTGTTTATATTCAAATGTCATGTTAGTTAATCTTTATATTTGTTGTTGTGTATAAAATTGAGGATTCTATAAAATCACTCATGCTATTATGATTCTTTTATGATTCCTTCTACATAAGTTATTCCTATAATTATCATGTTCTATGAAAATTTTATAAAACTATGCTAACATTCCTTGAACATGCACACGATTGGAATTTCTTTCAAAGTATCTCTTGAAGGGATTTGTAGTTCCTTTGAGAGTACCTTAATGCATGTTTGATAGGTATAAGGTATCTCCCAATAAATACCTTTCAAAATTATATTAGGGTACCCTTGAAGGTACTATAAGGAACTTTAAGGTAACTTCTAGGAGATACCTTTAAAGGTCTTGTAGTACCTTCAATGGGTCTCCTAGTAGATACCTTTAAAATGCACATGATTGAGATTTTATTTTAAGGTATATCCTAGGAGATACCTTGAAGGGCCTTGTAATACCTTGAATGTTACCCTTATTCATGTTTGAAATGTATCTCCTAAGAGATACCTTCAAGGTACCCTTAAAGTTACTACAATTCCCTTCAATTTATCTTCTAGGAGATACCTTGAAGGGTCTTGCAGTAAATTAAAGGGATTTGTAGTACCTTTGAGTGTACCTTTATGCATGTTTGAAATAATTAAGGTATATCCTAGGAGATAAATTTCAAACTTATATTAGGGTACCCTTGAATGTACTATAAGGAACTTCAAGGTTTCTTCTAGGAGATACCTTGAAAGGTTTTGTAGTGCCTTCAATGGGTCTCCTAGTAGATACCTTGAAAATACACATGATTGGGATATTATTTTAAGGTATTTCCTAGGAGATACCTTGAAGGGCCTTGTAATACCTTAAATATTACCCTTATGCATGTTTGAAATGTATCTCCTAGGAGATATCGTAAAGGTACCCTTGAAGGTACTACACTACCCTTCAAGGTATCTTCTAGGAGATACCTTAAAGGGTCTTATAGTATATTCAAGGGATTTGTAGTACCTTTAAGGGTACCTTAATGTATTTTTTAATGGTATAATTTATTTCATAGGAGATACTTTTAAAACTTATATTAGGGTACCCTTGAAGGTACTACAATGAAATTCAAGGTATCTTCTAGGAGATACCTTTAAAGGTCTTGTAGTACCTTCAATAGGTTTCCTAGTAAATACCTTGAAAATGCACATGATTGGGATTTTATTTTAAGGTATCTCCTAAGAGATACCTTGTAGGGCCTTATAATAACTTCAAGGTTAGCCTTATGCATGTTTGAAAGGTATCTCCTAGGAGATACCTTCAAGGTACCCTTGAAGGTACTACAATTCCCTTCAAGGTATCTTCTAGGAGATACCTTGAAGGGTCTTGTAGTACATTCAAGGGATTTTTAGTACCTTTTAGTTTACCTTAATGCATGTTTGAAAGGTATAAGGTATCTCTTAGGAGATACCTTTCAAAATTATATTAGGGTACCCTTGAAGGTACTTTAAGGAAATTCAAGGTATCTTCTAGGAGATACCTTGAAAGATCTCATAGTACCTTCAGTGGGTATCCTAGTAGATACCTTGAATATGCACATGATTGGGATTTTATTTTGAGGTATCTCCTAGGAGATACTTTGAAGGGACTTGTAATACCTTCAAGGTTACACTTATGCATGTTTTAAAGGTATCTCCTAGGAGATACCTTCAAGGTACCCTTGAAAGTACTACAAGGAAATTCAAGGTATCTTCTAGGAGATACCTTGAAAGGTCTCATAGTACCTTTAATGAGTCTCCTAATAGATACCTTAAAAATACACATGATTGGGATTTTATTATAAGGTATCTCCTAGGAGATACTTTGAAGGGATTTTTAATGCCTTTGAGGTTACACTTATTCATGTTTTAAAGGTATCTCCTAGGAGATACCTTCAAGGTACCCTTGAAGGTACTATGATGCCCTTAAAGGTATCTTTTAGGAGATACCTTGAAGGGTCTTTTAGTAACTTCAAGGGTTTTCTTAGTAGATACCTTGAACATGCACATGATTTTAATTTTATTTCATGGTATATCCTATAGGATACCTTGAAGGTCCTTGTAGTACCTTTAAGGGGTATCCTTGTAGATACCTTGAACATGCACATGATTAAAAATTTTCTTTCAAGGTATCTCCTAAGAGATACCTTGAACATGCACATGATTGGAATTTTATTTCAAGGTATCTCCTAAGAGATAATTTGAACGGCCTTGTAATAACTTACATATTGATTGTAAATTTCATTACAATGTATTTGATATAATCATGGCACCTTTTTACTTGGTAGGAACCCTAATGTCATCTTAGCTTCAAATGACATGCAACAATGCTGCATGCATTGGTGACTCAATCATGTAAGTTCTAGATTTTTTCTCATATGTTTTTTACTTTGAAAAACTAAGAGATAATGTGACCCAATGGGATTTCCCCACATGTCACCCAATCAAAACATTCTAGCTTATAAAGAAGTTGTAATGTTTACAACCATGTAACTCAATCAAAACATTGCACATGACATTTAGTTATAGTCTTTTGAGGATTTTGTTAATTTATAAGTCTCAAAATAATGCAATCCTATTGCATCATGCCATTTAAAACATGATTATACCTGATAGTCAATATATAATATTTTAATTTCATAATATAGAGATTACATGACAAGATGACACTTGGCATTAAGTTATTTAATCTTAATTATCTAGATGTGATGTGAAAGCCATGCGATAGTTGGGAGCAATGGACTGGAAACATGTGAACCCATATCTCATATCAATAATATGATAAAAAGAATCCATGAATTCCAACTACTATACAATCAAATTAAAATGCAACACTTGGAGAATTGTTGTAGCATTTGGGTCCATTAATAATTTCATATAACAAATCCACATGACAATCTCAGCCAATAATAACTTTCCCCTTGGAAAACCAATACAAATTCTAATACCACATCACTCTAAGTATGAAAGGGTTTGATTCATGCAACAATTGAATATGAGTGATCCAACCATAAGATGACATTTATAAAAGTGTCGTGCAATCCACCTAGATGCTTTGATATTCATAATAAAAGGCTAAAATGCTCGAGAGGGTGAAAAGTGTTAAATACATGTCTAAAGTAACACCTAGGTGTCATACATATGTTCATAAATATCTGATAGTAAGAACAAATTAAATGTTGATGGGACCTATTTTAGGGGATATACAGCGAATTCACTTCACTAAAAATTCAAGGCTATGATGATAATACACGTGGATAAATAAAGGGCAGTGATTGGCTAATTTATTAAAGTAAATTTTTGATGTTGATGTGGCCATTAAATTGGTGAAAGGGATTAAACAAAGGTAAATTAAATTAGAAAAAAAAATAAAGCCACCTTACTAGAAGAAACTATCACAAAAGTGGAATGGATAGTTGAGGCCATGTTTGATACTCTAAAAAATTTAGCTAAATATAAAGTAAAAGAAGATGAGGTTTATAAAAAAAATCTTAAGGTAGAAAATACCTATGGGAATTATGATAGCAAAGTGATCAACTTGGTTAAGTTGATTAGATTTAATAAATTTGAATAACTAAACCTGGTACCCTTAGAAGATTTGAGAATTGTTTAGTCCTGCATCATTGGAAAGAGGAAATACTTAAATCAATGAATTGATGATATGAGATCCTTGGGCTAGTCTCTTACATAAAAAGGTGACAAAGTTATAACTCTACTCAAAGTGTTTGAAATCACACACCACAAAAATAGAGATGGTACCTATTGATGTGGTTTTTATGCAAACCAAAGTAGATAAGCTAGCCTTTAACATTTTAGGATCTCAATGGAGGTAAAATCCACTCCATGGCATGAGTTGTAGGTATATGGTCTGAATAACATGTTGATGGAATAGTTAGTATAGCATGTAGGTTGTTAATAAGGTTTTTTAGATGGAGGTTTGGTCTCTTGAAAAGTAGTGAATATTTATGTGAATTGGATGGGTGGTTGGTTGATAATATAAAGTGAGTATATCTCAAAACAAAATAAAGAAAAAAGAGGGGAGGGTAAGGCAGAATATAAGATTTTGCATTTTCAAGAATCACATCTCTAGCTAGTTTCTAAATGGACAAATGCTTTCAAAAGCTATGCCTATTGTAATAATCAATTTCACACTAATATTTAGACATGATTTAAAAGTCTAAGGGGATACTGATATAGGAAACTTGGTCAAAGGTTGTTCATTTTAGAGTAGTTATTACGCATACTTAATCAGGAGATTATGGCTTAGGATAATGACGTATCTAAGGTAGCTTTTACACACACACACACACATAAAACCATATCAAAAGAAATAACTTATACACACTTAAATGCATGAATCAATCAAATTAATTACCAATAATCAATGTAATTTACTAATCCTTCAATAGCTATTACACATCTAAGACTATCAAATCAATCAAGATAATGAAAAAATAATTGAAATTGTTTCACACTAACAATTATTGAATCATACAATCAAAAGAAGATAACCCTAATTATACATAAAGTGGAGAAAGAATACACAAACACATTCATTGACAATCAAAATTTATGTTAATCATGTATATTAAATTTTATTTAACCCTCCAACTAGTGGATTACATTTTTTTAAATAGGATTTGGGAAGGGGTTGCCTCATTATCCAAGTCCATGTAAATTAATTACATGTGATAGTCAAAACTTGAGTTATAACTATGGTAAAAACTATATAAAGGTCTAATTATAGTTATCAGTTTAAGTTAGCCTTTAAAAAAGCTATGCAACATGTATATGTGTACAAAGAAGGGAAAATTTTAAAATTATTGCTTGAACTACATGAAAACTACAAATATATGCATTAAATGAAAATACTTTATTTTATAGGTTGTGAGAACAACCTATCAGATACTTCAAGTTAGTCATTTCAAATGGAACTCAAACATGTGTGAAGGACAAGTGGATCTTAACAAATTCCTTAGAACCAATAACACTATTTAACTATGGTTAACTTTGCATTGTTGTGCATATGAATAACCTAATATAACTTAAGTACCAAAAGATCCATGTGTTCAATCTATGTGGAAATGCTATGTCACAATGCACATTTGATCTCAAATTATGATTGTTTGTCCTTTAAAGACATGTGTCACTTCCTTAAGCAACCTTGAAACTAGATCAAAGTTGATCTTAATCTCTAAGCTCATAATAACATTCCACATGGTATATTTTTATTGATTATGGGACCTTTGAAAAGTATGTCTTGATTTGTACCATCGATCTTAATAGCATGATTCAAATGTTCTCTATCGATCTTACTTCTGTATGATCAGACATTTGTGTGCCACTTGGTATCTCATCAGGACTCTATTTACAACTTATATTCATAGCTCAAAATCCTTTATACAATGCGGTAGCTTCTCTCTTATTAGAGGACCTTTGAAAATTCTTCGTTGATCTTACACCACTGATCTTGTTTGGATGGATCAATGTGGTTCATAGATCTCTATGTATTGAGTTCTACCTTTGCACTATTGGATATCTGTTTAAATATTTCAATGATGGTGACACCTATCAACATCACATTCATTTTCAAAAATACTTTATTTATTTTATTTTTATCTCTCACCGTTATATATTTGGTGCATGATTTAATGTGCACCGAAGATCTAGGTGCTTGACTTTTTGATTGTCACTTTACATATGAGCTTGGCATTTGTCACCTTTGAGTTCACTCTTGGTTGCTCCATAAGGCTCTTATCTTATTGAATTATTGAATCTAGTAGAATCCCATAGACCATTGATCTCACATTTAGGCTCTCAATATGTTGCCACTTGGTACTTTCGAGTCACTTCATGGGTCTACTGATTTATGAACTATGGCCCATGTCATTATATATTTGGTGCATGAAAAAATGTGCACCATTGATCTTCCTCTAGACTTTTTTTAACTTTAGACCTTTAAAATAGGTTATTGATCCATTTTGAATCCTTTATATCTATACACATGTCTCCCTTTTGTCTATTTTTATAGGCATAAAAGCTTAGTTAATACTTGGGAAATATATAAATCCTTAGCCTAAATTTTTCTTGTATTAACTATTAAAATTTAAAACTTAGTATATTTTTTTACCTAAGATTAGAATATAATAAGATATCCCCCATGAACCATAAGACATAAAGGACATAACATATGTTTCAGATTAAGGTCTTTGTGGTATTTAATAAATATGACTAAGACCTAGGATAAAACTTAAACTAAGCTTAACATATAAAGTACTTCTTGCGTAAAATTGGTCGTACTCATAGTTGAATTGATTCAAAATAAATTGAGCCAGGGTAATTAAAATGAGGGTTTTAAGATGACCAAACATTGATTCAACTTGTTTTCCAACATATTACAAGGTAGTAAAAGTTAAAATTAACATTAAATCATGGAGATAAAACATTGTCCATTCCAGATAGACTTTATTGATCCTATACCCTGAAACATAGAATCTAATGTTATCAAATAAGATCAAATTCAAATAAATATTATGTGCTAATAGACTTATGTAAACTTTGATCAAATGGGATGTTCAATTTATAGCATAAATTTGCAAAATTTGAACAAGGTCCTCATTTTCAAAAATGAGGGTGTGTTGGGCACAATAAATGGTGGTTCATAGAGGAAATACTCTTGAGATTAAAGAACCCATAAATTTAGTTATCAATTCTTAAATCAATCATGAAGTATGTCATAGAATAATACTTAAATCAGAAACATGGAAGAGACTCATAATTTGATTCACACAACATATTTTCCTTCCAAATTTTTGGATCTATGTGTGTCAAGTATGTAATTCATTTAACCCTTATTGTGATGAGTTTTTCAAAGGCTTGTTGAAGTTGTAGGTTTTGTTCTATTATCTCTTAAATATTATTAAATCAATTGAATCACATGCATAAATATGCTATTATTCAGGTATCCATAGCCCCGACAAAGATACTTTAGGCTCATTTTCTTCTCTTTTCATTATTTTATTTTAATCATGATACATGGTACATTGAACGTATTTCATCACATGATCCTTTTTATTTTCTTTAAATAGTCTTTCACTCTTTTAAACATAGTTTTTATTTTCTTCTTTTGTTTTTATTTTATTTTTGAATGAAAAGAGAAGAACTAAAACCCCAATGAGATGGTAGAGTTATAAAACAAATCATTCCTAGAATGTCACTACCAACCACACCTATACCCATAATTATCATTTCCAATAGGTATTTAATGTGATAGATGCATTTGATTCAAAAAATAAGAAAACTTTCTAAATTTTCATGAATTACTCTGAGATCAAATTCCACATACCTAGTGAAAGTATTCAATTATGACAATATCTATAATGGTTCATGATTGCATACCTTTATCTTGAAGACTCAAAACACAAAAATATGCCTAATCTGTAAACTAGTCCTTAATTACCAATTTTTAAATTTTTCCCCTTTTTACAAGTCAGAAGCTCAATTGGTTTGGATATTTAGCTTGGTTAAAGTTAGAGCAAACACAATTCAAATTTCCAAAAAAAATAACTAATCTATGAAAGTAAGAAACTAATCTAAGAAAGAAAGAAACTAATCTAAGAAAGTAGGAAACTAAACTACAAAAGTAAAAAAACTAAACTAAGAGAGCAATAAACTAAACTAATAAATCAATAAAATAAACTAATCCTATAGCTATATTCATTTATCTCTCAAGAATCAGTTTATCTGTAGATGGCATAACCCTGAAGTAGTGCTTTAGGAACTATCCATTGACTAGTTATGTAAGCTTGTTACCTTGTAGGTACTTATAAAAAAATGAATTATTTCCCATGATCTCCAAAATTTGGTATGGTCTAATCCGTAGTGGGATAAACTTATCATGTTATCCATTTTTCTCATGGGCTTTATCCCAAACTAGCACTTGATCTGAAATCCTAAATGCTTTAACATTTGATCTCTTATCAAACCAAATTTTGACCACATCTTGGTGTTTGTTGAATGTCTATAAGGCCTTAGTCCTTAAATTTTTCATTTCTATTATGTCCAAAAATCCTGACTCTTCTTCATCCCATGATTCCATGTAGTCTTGTATGAACTAATAAGTAAGTAACTTCAGCATAATTGGGAATACAAACTTATGTCTATACACCAAAAAATAAGGTGAAGCTTTGAGGGATTGATTGTATCTCATTTAATCCACCTAAAGAGCATAATTTAATACAATTATTCTAGTCCCTAGGCTTGTTCCCTACTGATTTCTTAATTGCATATATCATATTCTTTTTTGTTGATTTTACCAATCCATTTACCTAGGGGTAATGGTTAGAAGATAACCTGATAGTGATCTAGTTTTTATGTGTCCACTCATTATATTCTACTGATATGAAAACTGATCCATTATCACAAAGCAAAGAAATAAATGTGCCAACTTTGGTTATTATGTGTTCCTCCAAGAAGTGAATCACATTTTATGCTTTATAATTCTTTGTCACTATGGCTTTGATCAATCTAGTGCAGTAGTCAGTAGCCATAAGCATAAATTTATGGCCTACTGAGGAATTTGGGTTGATTATGCTAATGAAATCTATTCCCCATTGGGTAAATGACTTTTCCTCAAGCATTGGTTGTAAAGGCATTGCTACATGTACTTCACTTTTGGCTAAATAATAGCATTCATGGCATGTCCTCACATAAACATTAGAATCCTTGAAAACTATTGGCCAATAGTAGACCATTCTTAAGATCTTATGGGCTATGGTATTACCAAAAGGATGACCATGACATATTTTTTGATGCAAGTTTTATAAAATTTCTTTAGCTTCCTCTGTAAACACACACCTAAGGTAAATGCCTTCATAATTTCTTCTATAAAGAACTCCCTTCTTAATCATGTAATGAACAAATTTAAGCCTCAAAGATCTCATTCATTCTCTGTTAAGCTCTAGGGAAAAAGTACCTATAATGAAATACTATATGACATCAGTATACCATTTTCCTTTGTGTACTTGAACCTCACATATCTCTTTAATGATGAGGCATGGATCAAGCTCAATCATAAACTGAACAATGCCTTGACCTCAAACTATTTTTATAGGTTTGATTTAAATATCCAATTCTTATAATTTTTCCATCTACTTACCTTAACATTCTCCTAATGTATTATATTATATGGTAATATTGATAGTAGGATCAATCACAATGGCAATGATTTTATTCCTCAAGATGTGATGTCAAAATTCCTTTACTACTTTGATGAGGGTGAAAATCTATTTGTCAATCATGGAGTACCTAAGTTATGCACCCTTAAGATTTATGTTCATGAGCACAATTAGATGATACTTTTCATCTTTATTTTGTGTTATAACAATATCAATTTTATATTCTAAAGTGAATGAATACAATTAGAAATATTTCATGAAATCTAGGCTGATTAATACTAAAGCCTACGATATAACATCTTTAATGTCCTAGAAGGACTTTTAGGCTTTAGCTATCCACTCTATTTTGGTTTCCTACTTGAGTATGGCATTCAAAGGCCTAATAATCTCTACAAATCTTGAGATGAAATTCCTTATGAAGTTAATCTTTCTGAAGAATGATTTGATCTTTTTCTTGTTATTTGGTGGTGTAATATTTTAAATTCTCTGAATTTTGTCTGGATCAATGGTGATCCCATCCTTGGTGATGATGTGTCCTAAGATCTTATCTTTAGTCACTCAAAATAATATCTTTTTGGGGTTTAATGAAAAGACAAACCATCTGCATCTCTTGAATATAGACTAGAGGTGGTTTATATGATCAATTCTATTCTTTGAAAACACCATAAGATCATCCATTTAGATGATTATGAATTTTCCTTGTTAAGCAATATACTGAGAGGGGGGGTGAATCAGTATATTATATATCTTATAAATCTTTCCTTTAACCAATATTCCACTTAATCAAAAATTCAAGATATGCAATAAAACTTAAACAATAAACATCACACAAGACAGAGAGAGACACCAAATATAACGTGGAAACCCAATGTGGGAAAAACCATGGAGAATCAATCTCAAATACATTCATGAGAACAACCCCACATGAGCACCATACCCCTTTAACAAGTACAAAACTCAGCAACAATTCATGAGCACCACCCCACAGGAGCTTCAAACCCCTTTGTCAAGCACCAACCCAGCTACTATTCATGAGCACCAACCCCTTTACTGAGCACCAACCCAACAACAATTCTTGAGCACCAACCCACAGGAACACCAACCCCTTTGTGTATACCACACACCTATCTCTCAATGTTGCTATCTCAACAAATGATAGATCAATACACCATCTCCTTCCTCTCTCTCTCACTTTTGCTCTTCTAAGCTAGATATAACAAATACAAATCATCTCTCAAAATTACTCTTTTAAGCTAGATATTACTGTATCAAATCAAACTCTCACATCCGTATTTACAAATGGCTACTCAAGAGTTTATTTATAGCTTTCCAAATGATCTTTGGCCTTCCCCCTTTATGAACTTTCATCCCTCATAGAAAATGGTGCCAATCCTGGATGACCCTTCATATCTAAGCATTTGAAAAGTCATGTGGTGACCCTTCATGACTAAAAACGTCTTTCCCACTTTTGTCCTTATCTTTGGTGACTTTTCATATTCCTTAAAAATTCCCTTCATGAGAAATTCGCCCTTTACTCTTTTGTCTTCACTTGGTGACTCTTGGTATTCCCCAAGATGACTCTTCATGGGAAAATGCGTCCCATCCTTCTTTTGTCTTTATCCCATGACTCTTTGTCTTCTCCATGGGCCCCTATTTTGTCTCATATGAAACCAAAAATATATTCAATAATATTAACTCATATTAGCCAAGATAAACAATATTAAATGCAATGGGGCCTTTATCACCAATAATACTAAACCTTTGACATCAATGACAATATTTCCAACATTCCTATCAGTCCTTTGAATACATGATGCATGTCATGTTGTAAAATATCCCTTACATTTATTAGTCCAAATGGCATCCTCTTATATGTATAATTCCCCCACTTCTAGTAAATACAATCTTTATTTTGTCTTTGGATTGCACCAGTACTTAATTGTAGCCTAAAAATCCATCCAAGAAGGACATCATTTTAGAACCACTTGATATTTGTATCACCTCATCTAGAGAAGGTAGGGGATAATTGTCATTTTTATAAGCCTTATTTATGTTCCTAAACTCTACATAGTTTGATCTCACTGTTCTTCTTTCTTAATGGGACCAAATTGGCCACCTAGGTGAAATGTCTTACTAGAAAGATGATTTTTATGCTTAATTGATTCTTGACTTCTCTCTAGATGAGAGGCTCTAGAATAGGATTGATTGGTCTTTACCTCTATTTGAATGGATTATGATCTAGTTTTAAGGTGATCATATGAGTAATGACCTGCAGGTCATATACTCTCAAATCTTTATATGTCCAAGTAATGATGTCCATATATCATGTGATTAAATCCTTCATTCATATCTCTCTCTTAGTGTGAAACTAAGACTATATTAACATGATATGGGCTATGTTCATCTCCTATATTTTGTCTTTTGAAGTCTGATTCATTGACCTTTGGTTTCCTGAGCTGTTGGGCTTGGGGGTCTATATCAAATGAAATTTCCAAAGATACCAACCTAGCTAGGATGTAATTCTATTTGAGTTGGAGAATACCTTCCATATCTGAGTCCTCTTGATATAGGTGATTAATGTCCTTTCATCAATGATTTGTGACTCAAATTTCCCTGAATTAGTAAAAAGCTAAATAATTAATTGGTCATCATCAAAAACTTGGAAATTTTATATGTTATCAAGAATAGAGGACAAGGTACAAATTCAATCAAGAAACTTTCTACCTTAGATTCTTGGATGGGTTCCATATCATAGTAATAGTATCTAGAAAATTTGTAGCTTTATTTTGTTCTCTGAGAAGGGTTACTATGTTGAAATCTTTAAAGATTTTGATAAGGTCCCATGGTTTATGCTTGTACCTTCTCAAATAAGATAACTTGCATTGGTATTTATTTCTGACTTGGTTAACTACTAGATCTAAGTCACCAAATACTAATATGTATTTTACATTATTCTTAAGTATAAATTATAATCCTATAATTAAAGCCTCATACTCAGCTCTATTGTTTGTGCATGGAAATTACAATCTGTATGATACCAAGAATTTTTTACCTTGTGGATCAATTAGCTTGATTCCCATGCTTGATCCTTATTTGGATCTAGCACCATCAAAGTTTAAAATCCATAGTTGATTGGAACCTTTAGGTTCTAGCTTATATACTTGATTTTGAGTAGTAAAAGTGTAAACACCAAGGCTATGAGATTCATACTTTACCTCTTAATTCTTGAAATTATATTCTGTAATGGGATACTTCATTATCGATTCTCTATCAATTCTAATTTGAAATTTAACTCCTCTCTATGGTAATCATATATGAGAAAAGTCTATATAAAGATACTCATTGACTGTGTTGGACCAGTCTCTACTTAGCAGTAGATAATAACCTTTAGGTATGTCTACCACTAGGATATCAATGATCATCTAAATGTGTAGTTTGAATGTTACTTGGATATACATGTCCCTCAATTCACAAACTACAATCACTACTATCTTATCCAACTATGAAACTATCCTATTTGAAGGGCTTGGAATCAAACCAAGCTTTTGACATATGGAATTAGGCATGATAGTTGTAAATGCTCTAAAATCAACTAAAAAATTATGAATATTATTATCGAATGCTCTGATAGTTAGCAAAAAGGGTAGAACTTATGGATTTCTCTTATAGATAACATTGGTGTTAGATGATTTCAATTTATTTATAAATTATTTTACTTTCTCAATAGGTGTCTTCCCCATATTAGACCTATACAACAACTCCTTTTATTTGGTAATTTGAGTTAACTCCTCAAGAGTTATATTTTCTTTTATCTTCTTCATGTCTTCAATAATATTATATCCTCCCTTGCTAGGTTCCTCTTTGGTTTGAGGTTGATCACTCCCTCTTAGAGTATATGGATTGTTGTCAATTTTAGGATTAGGTGGAATTGTAGTAGTATTTGGAGGATTTGACATTGTGAGTGACTGATCATTCCTTAGATTGTAGCCACCTTTCTAGAATTGCTAGAAAGTGTGAAACTCATCCATGTTGTCCTTTGACTCATTATCATATTCACCTAAAAATAGAAACTCATGAGTTTCAAATAACATGGTAGTGATTAAAGGGATAGGATCGAGATGATGTTTAGGAAAATTAAGCATCTAGTCATACCTAACCACCTTTCTTTGAAATATTTTAAATGTTGTGTAAAATTCAATGAATTCAAACTCATCATGCTCTAAAATATTATGAATTTTACACCAATTAGGAGGAGTTATTTATACCATGTTAATCTCTAAGAGCTTATTGGGTTGTTATATATTATTTGTAGGCCTATTGAATGGCCTATTGTACACTAGAATCCAATGTTCTATCTACTAGTCGGGCCATTAGTGTTTCCCATCCTCTATATATATTAGAAGTCATTATTCAACTTTTGAACCATCTTATGAATATAATCTAGTTTTGACTTTGTAGTGTTATTATCTTGTAAAAAATCAATGGGAAGTAAAACTTGTTATTGATTCTAAAGGTAATCATTTCTTGATGCATGATTATTCAAGAAGTTGCAGTTTGATTGTGTTGCCTATGTTAATGGAGGCAATGTGTAGAGTTAGTTCTAATTGAATTCTCGAAATTTTTCTTTACATGTGGTACAAGTTCAATGCTAGGATGCCTTTGTTAACATTATTTATATCAGGCATCTAGGGATTGAGTTGTTTACCTATGTTGATGGATTCTTCATATGATAATGCCAAATTATTAGAAACAACTAACCTTCTCAAGAAAATGGTAGTGATGGGGTCTAGGGAATTTTTGTATATCTCTAATGCTAATGTAGCATCTAGTTTATATCTTGGGGTTAACTAGTTATACATATTTTGAAACCATGCATTGAAAGCCTAGATAGGTTCATGATGTTTTCTCTTCATGCTGGTAAAGTGATGGTATAACAATCTAGGGTTGGTGACATATCCAAATTACATAATAAAAGTAACCTGACATCCATACTAAGAAGTGATGGAGTTCTCTGTTAGATTTAAATACCAATCATACATGGTATCCATTAATGTAAAACGGAATAATTTGCATGCAACATCTTCATCAACAACATTCATTAATCTCAAAGTATCCTTGAAATATTTGATATTTTTTTATGTCCTTGCTCTTGAAGAAGAAAAGGATGGTAGATAATTAATCCATATTAAATCATGCATGTCTCATGGGATGGCAATAGTATATCCAATTAACCAAAGTGGTTGAGTCATTGTTTGATTAAAAGGGTTCCTTATAGGTAAAGGTTTCATAGTTGGATGAGGTGGATTATTGTGAACTAGAGATATTGGTATAGTTTTAGGTCTCTTATGATTTGACAAGGGTGAGACTAGAAAACCAGCTTGAAAATTAGATATGGTTACTTTCCTGGGTGACTCCAGTGTAACTCTAAACAAAGAGTAACTACTATTAGCAGAGTTTAAGGCCATTCCTATAGTGCTAGTATAACTATTGATGTGGTTTTTATGCACACCATAGTCATTGAGGTAGCCTCTAATATTTGAGAATATCAATGGAGGAAAACTCCACTCTACAGCATGAATTATAGGTATGTGGTCTGAATAACCTATTGATGGAATAGCTGGTAGAGCATGTAGATTATTAACAAGTTTTTTTAGATAGAGTTGTGGTCTTTTTAAAATTAGTGAATCTTTATGTGAATTAGATAGGTGGCTAGTTGATAATCTAAAGTGAGTATATCTCAAAATAAACTCAAAAAAAGGAGGGGAGGGTAAGGTAGAAAAGAAGATTCTATGTTTTCAATTGTCACCTCTCTAGTTGGTTTCTAAATGGATAAATTATTTAAAAATTTATGCTTGTTGTAATCAGTTATTGCAAACTAATAATCAGACATGGTTTAGAATTCTAAGGGGATATTGATATATGAAACTCATAAGCCTCACTCAAGTATTACCACTTTTATATCAGTCATTACACACCCTTAATCAGAAGATTATGGCTCAGGCCAATGAGGTATCTAAGGCAGCTTTTGTACACACGTAGAAAACTAAATCAAAATAAATCACTTTTATATACTTAAGATGATGAATCAATCAACTTAATTACCAATAAGCAATGCAATTTATTAATCCTTCAATAGCTATTGCACATCTAATACTAGCATATCAATAAATACAAGAAAGAATTCATTGTAGATATTGCATACTAAGTATTATTGAATCATACAACCAAAAGAAGATAAGCCTAATTACATAAAAAGTGAAGAGATAACACACAAACACATTCACTAATAATCAAAATTGATGTTGCTCCTATTTATTGAAAGTTTTTTAACTCCCCAACTAGTGGATTATAATTATTTAAATAATCTTGGGAAATGGGTTGCCTCATCCTCAAATTCCTCACAAATTCATTATATGTGAGTCATAACTTGAGCTATAATTATGGTCAAAGCCATATAAAAGTCTACTTATAGTTACCAGTCTAAGTTAACCTTTACAAAAGCTATGTAACATGTGCATGTGTACAAAGAAGGGTAACTTTTACAATTATATCTTGAACTACATGAAAACCAAAAATATATGCATTAAATGTCAATACCTCATTTTATAAGTTGTGATAACAACCTATCAAATACTTTCAGTCAATTATTTCAAATGGAACTCAGACATGTGTGAAGGATAAGTGGCTCTTTACAAATGCCTTAGAAATAATAACACTATTTAACTATGACTAACTTCCCATTACTATACATCTCAACAACCTAGTACAACTTAAGTGACAAAATATCTATGTGTTTAGTCTTTGTGTCAATGCCATATCATGATGCCCATTTGATCTCAAAATATGACCATTTATCCTTTCAAGACATGTGTCACTTCCCCGTGTAACCTCGAAACTACATCAAAGTCAATATTCATTTATGATCTCATGAGATCATGCCACATGGTATCTTTCTATTGGTTCCTATACCTTTGAAAATTATGTCTTGGTTTTCACCATCAATCTTGATTGCATGAATCAATCACACTCTATCAATCTTAATTCTACATGATTAGACATCTATGTGCCACATGGTATCTCCTCAAGACTATCTGTGCTCCTTAATATCATAGCTCAAATGAATTTATGCCATCTAATAACTTATAAATAGTTCTAGGACCTTTGAAAAGTCTCTGTTGACCTCACACCATTGATCTTATTTGGATGGATCAACATGGTTCATATATATTCATGTATTAGGCTCTGCCTTTGCACCATTGGATCTTTGTTTAAATGTTACTATGATTATGACACTTATCACCATCACATTTATTTTTAAAAAGGCTTTTCTTCATTTATTTTTATCTCGTACTATTAGATCTTTGGTTTGTGAGTTAACTTGTACCATAGATCTAGGTGCTTGACTTTTTGACTGTCATTTTAGTTGTGAGCTTGACATTTATCACTTTCAAGTTTTCTCTTCATAGATCCCTGGGGATCTTATCATATTGACTTATTGACTCTATAAAAATCATATAGACCATTGATCTTGTATCTAGGCTCTTGAGATGTTGCCACTTGGCACTCTTAGGTTACTCTGTATGTCTATTAATTTATGAACTATGCCTCGTGTCATTATATTTTTAGTACATAAACAAATGCACATCGTCGATCTTTGTTTACACATTTTTTGACTTTAGACCTTTGTCATGGGTTTTTGATCCATTTTGAAGCCCTGAGATCTTACCTCATGTCACCTTTTTATCTGCATCTATGAGCATAAAATTTGAGTTAATACTTGGGAAATATATAAAGCCTTAGCCTAAAGTTTTATTGTATTAACTAATATAATTTAAAAATTACTATAAATTTCAAGCTAAGTTTAGAATATAATAAAATATCCCCCATGAACCATAATACTTAAAGGACTTAACATAAAGTAACAGATTAAGGTCTTAGTGGTATTTAATAAATACAACTAGGACTTAGGATAAAACTTAAACTAAGATTAAAATATAAAGTGCTTCCTACGTAAAATTGATCCCACTCAAATTTGAATTTGATTAAAAATAAACTAACCTACGGTAATTAGGAGGAGGGTTTTGAGATGACCAAACATTGATTCAACTTATTTTTCAATATCCCATAGGCTAGTAAAAGATCAAATTAACATTAAATAATGAAGACAAACATTTTCCATTCCACATGGACTCCATTGATCCTGTAACCTAAAACATAAAGATCTAATGTTAGAAAATAAGATAAAATTCAAAATAAGAGTATGTGATAATAGACCTATGTAAAATATGATCAAGTGGTATGTTCAATTTATAACACAAATTTGTAGAATTTAAATAATGGTTCTCATTTTATAAATGGGGATGTGCTAGGTACAATAGTACCATCATCAATAAGGATGCTTTCAAAGTATAACTCTATAATTTCCTTGTCAATTTCAAGAAATGGGCTCTAGCTCAAGGAGTAACATTTTTAAAAGAGATGGTGGACTTGGTAACATCATCTAATCAAATAATCGAGAAGGCAATAATAATCAATGAAGCCATAAGACCTATCTTAGTTAGACATGATACAATGTTAGATTTCACTATTAGACTACTAAAGTAACCCATTATAGACCTAAAATTAATTTATAGAGATTATGGGATACATATAATATAGACCAAATAAATATTATTCTAAACATCAACCTTCCATTTGTGTATAACACTCCATTTATAAAGGCTGACTTGACATCCATTTGATGCACCTTCCATTTGTGTTAAGCAACAATGGTTATGAATGTCCTTACCATTTTTATCCTTGGTAGGGGTGAAAACATTATCTTTTAATCACATCTAAGCCTTTGATTGTATACCTTTACCACTAGTCTTGATTTATGCCTCTTTATCTAACCTTTCAGAATGGTTTTGGTCTTATACACCCACTTGAATCCTATTACCTCTTTTCCCTTTGGAAGGTCAACTAACTCCCAAGTCTAATTTCTCTCTATGGAAAAAAATAGAATGTGTAGGCTTAAGTGGGAATAAACCAACAACACTAAGTAAAACAATAAACTAAGACTATAGGAATAGTCCAGACCAAATAATAGAGCCAGAAATACACTAAATTAACATGCAGTAAGAGATGAAATAGGGGAGGGTAAATTTATAACAATAAAACAAAAAATTTATATATATTAAATTTACCTAAAATACTATTATAACTTGTTTACAATTCATAAACTTGTATAGATATAACTATTCACAAGACTCACAAAAAACATCAAATCATAGACATGATAAAAAGATAAGCACTTTCAATGATTAGTGAGACATAATTGAGAAAGTTATGTTATTCTTTTGCATATGTGTTGACTATGAATTTAAGTGATGATTTAAACAATACCTTGTTAAGAACATTATTTTATAACCAAGAGAATGAAATAAGGGAAGTCATGCATCCTTAGTTAATAGTGACTTAGTTCTCTTAAACATTAATTTGTGAGTAATGACTAGATAAAAATTATGCTTAATGATTAGCTAAAAATATTAATAAGATTTTGGGGTTTATCTAAAATTAAAACATAAATTTACAAACACAATTTAAATGTATGGTAAGTAAATTATTAAAAAAAAATAGTTGAATTTAATATAATGCAAATCTAAGGTCACTTGATAGACCAAAATATATTATATTCAAAATCAATAGAGCTTACTATTATGCACTTAACCATTGGTGTGTCTAGGGATATGAGTGGTCGACTTGGGCTTACATACCTCTTTTATTTACTTGTTACATTTCTCTATGCTCTTAGATAGGTCAGCCTATGGAATAACCTTGGCTAAGTATACTATATATAGGAGGTAGTGGTTAGTCTTTAATCATCATGTGTGAAGTATTCTACTAATAGTGCATTTTTGTGGAGGTTTCCCCCTCGAAGCGGATTTGATATATTATCTAGTATTTTGTTTTTCTATCAATTATCATTATGTAATCTCTCATATTTTCTTATTCTACAAAATATAAAATCATTCTATGTGAATATCTAAGTAATTTCCTTACAAGTGGTATCATAGCTTCGATTTGGGCAACTTTCTTGTGGCATTTCTTTTTGGATCTGGTGAGGTGTGGCTTCTGGGAGTAATGAAAGTAAAAACAACTAAATTGTAATCGAGGAAGAATTAATTTTTTTCATTAGTTTAGCATTGATTGAAATGCTTTTTTGAATATATATATATAAGTCTAGAAATTTTTTTCCTCTTGCACACTTGCAGTCATTAGATTCATCTCAGTGAGATGATCACAATAGTGTATTCAATCGGTACACTTTTTTTTGGGTCAAAACCCTCTTAAGGTTTTTTTATGGTAGGTTTGCTGAAGGTTTGTGTATTATGTTATTGATTGAAATGCTTCTTTGAATATATATATATATATATATATATATATGTAAGTCTAGAAATTTTTTTCCTCTTGCACACTTGCAGTAATTAGATTCATCTCAGTGAGATGATCACAATAGTGTATTCTATCAGTACACTTTTTTCTAGGTCAAAACCCTCCTAAGGTTTGTTTATGGTAGGTCCTTCAACTCGGGGAAGAAAAGGGGCACCAAAAACTCCTAAGACTCCTACTGATGACATGGAATCTAGAACTTTAGATTCGATGATTTCTCAGCTTTAAGAAGACATAAAAAAAACTTTGTGAGGCATTATGACTTTGTTGTAATCCAAGCTAATGTTTTAGGGATTCACAAATAAATTTATGGAGTTCACAATGAATTATAACATATCACTATGCAATTCGCTGCCCTCACTTCTCAGTTTTAGCATAACAATCCTCTATTTGAACATTCAAATCCTCCTCTCAACAACTCCCATACTAGTATGAAATTGATGTTTCCAAAAGTTTACATGTGTAAGTTTGATGGTAAGGATCATCTCACTTGGATTACCCAAATTGAGAGTTTATTTGAGCTACATCAAACCCCTAGTTCTTAGAAGGTGATGGTGGCATCCTTGTATATGAGACCTAAGCAATTCATTTAGTATCATTGGTTATGTGCTAAAAATAAAAATAATAGTGCTCTTATTACATGCAATATTTTTACTTAGGAGTTGATAACTCATTATCATAATAATGTCTCTGAGAACTATTTTAGCCAATTAACCAAGTTGTGTCAAACAGGGCCTATGAAGGATTATATTATCAATTTTTGAATCTCTCTTTAAGGGTGGAAAATATCACTAAGACAAATTTGATAGATCTATTTTTGGGTGGCCTCAAGGATAGCATCCAATATGAAGTTTGAATGTTTATCCAATAATATATATCAGAAGCTATCCTTAGACACATGTGATAGAAGAAAAAGAGATGGTCAAAAGGAAAATTTTCACTATTGGTCATGATAACAACTTTCCAGCACCATCATTTCCATATCCCACCAAATTAACAAAATAATAAATTAAGGAGAAGAAAGCCAAAGGGTTGTGTTATGGTTGTGATAACAAATGGAGAAAATACCATCATTGTGCTGAGAAGAAGCTATTTTACATTATAGGTGGCAATGATGATGAAGAGGATGCAAAAGTACATCATGTAGATGTAGAAGTTTCTACAGAAGAATCTAAAGACTCTCAGCCTACTATTTCATGCCATGCCCTATCAACTATTAGGACTCCCCAAACTCTTAAGTTCATGGGTTTCCTTAAGAAACATAAGGTCACTATCTTGATTGATTCTGGGAGCACACACAACTTCATCCACATTAAGTTGGTTGCTCATTTGAACTATTTCATTTATCTAGCTCTAAAAGTTTAGGTTATGATTGTAGATGGTGGTATTATCAGCTATTCAAGAAAATTTAATAGTATTAATTTGGCCATGGGAGACTACTTATTGGATTCTCCTATGTTTTCTATTTCGATGGATGGAGCTAATATTTTTTTGGGAGTTTAGTGGCTCACCACTTTGGGTACTATTGAGAGGAATTTTCAAGAATTATTCATGCATTTTCATTCAGAACAAAGGACATTTGAGCTAAGAGGATTAAAATCTAAATCTCCCCAACTTTTTAGCTCCCATCAAATGACAAATATTCTCTGTAAGGATGCTAATGGATTTGTAACCTGCTTGTTTTCTATGGAAGTAAAACCAACTCAGCCATCTCCACCTCTTGATATATAACAAATAATTGATGCTCATTCTATTATTTTTAGAGACATGCCAAAAGGACTTCCACCTAACAACATGCAAGATCATGCTATCACACTTATTCATGGTAGTACACCACCCAAAATTAGGCCATATAAGTATCCCTATGCCCAAAAAAGTGAAATTGAAAATATGGTACAAGAGATGTTATATGTAGGAATCAGTCACCATAGCCAAAGTGAATACTCATCACCAGTTATCATGGTGAGAAATAAAGATGACACTTGGAGGATGTGCCCTCACTATAGATAACTCAACAAATACACTATCAAAGAAAAGTTTCCAATTCATGTCATTGATGATTTTCTAGATGAATTGAATGGTGCTCTTTATTTTACCAAGTTAGATCTATGTTCTAGGTATCATCAAATTAGGATCCATGATGAAGACATACCCAGAATTGCTTTCAGGACTCATGAGGGCCATTATGCATTTTTGGTTATGCTCTTTAGCCTAACAAATGCACCATCTAATTTTTAGAGTCTGATGAATACTATTTTTAAGCTATTTTTGAGGAAAATTATTTTGGTATTCTTTGATGATATCCTCATTTATAGTAAAAATTGGGTATACCATTTGCAACATGTGAAATAGGTACTCTCTATTTTGGAGCAAAATCAATTTTATGCCAAACCTTCCAAATTTACTTTTGGGGCTGGTGAGGTTGATTATTTGGGTCATTTGGTATTTTATGAAGGAGTGAAAGTGGATCTTAAAAAAATCAAAGTAATGGTAGACTGGCCAATTTGTAAGATACTCAAGCAACTTTGGGGATTTTTGGGACTTACTAGCTATTAATATGAATTTGCCAAAAATTAGGGTAGTATTATGGTCCCACTTACCTCTTTATTAAATAAAGACTCCTTTTAGTGGATTGATGCAGCTACCTGAGCATTTGAATAATTGAAATTGGCTATGTGCACTACTCCAGTATTGGCCACTCTTAATTTTTTAAAGACTCTTATGGTTGAATGTAATGCATCTGGGTATGGTATGGGTGTTGTAATCATACAAGAAGGTATACCACTAGCATTTTAAATTCATCAACTCAAGGGTAAAAATCATCACAAGCCCATCTATGAGAAGGAAATGATGGTTATTTTGCATGCAGTCAAACAATGGAGACCTTATTTGATGGGTCATCACTTTCAAGTAAAAACTAATCATGATAGTCTTACATATTGTTTAGAACAAAGGATGTCATTTGAAGAACAATATCAATGGGTAACTAAGATGCTAGGCTATGATTTTGAAATAGTCTACAAAAAAGGCAAAGATAATGTGGTGGCAGATGCACTATCCAAAAAAGATGAATCAATTAAGGAATTGCTATGTGCCACAATAATATTACAAATAGATTGGCTAGAGGAAGCATGATCAGAATGGGAACATGATAGTACTACTCATGATTTGATTGAAAATCTTTAGTAAGGTTTAGATGGATTTGAAAAATTCACATGGAAAAGTAATGCATTATGGTATAAAAATAGATTGTAACTATGTAATAATTCTCTTCTTAAACAAAATATCCTTCAAGAACTTCATGCAACTCCAATTGGGGGTCATTCAAGATTTTTGAAAACCTATCATAAGATCAAGCAAGATTTTTTTTGAGAAGGTCTCAAGGGGGATGTCCAAAAATATGTGGCTGAATTTATGATTTATCAACAAAACAAAGGGAAAACCATCAAAACTCTAGGTCTTTTACAGCCTTTATCTATCCCTAGCAAGCATTGGGAAGAGGTCTCTATGGATTTAATTACAAGGTTACCAAGATCTAAAGGTCAATCATGGTTGTTTTAGATCATCTCAATAAGTATGCTCATTTTTATTCATTATCCCACCCTTTTGTTGTTAGGATAGTAGCTTCTACTTTTCTCAATATAGTTCAAAAAGTGCATGGGGCTCCTAAGATCATTGTCAATGATAGAGATCCCATTTTTACTATTAATTTTTGGACTAAGTTATTTACATGTTTAGGCACTCAATTGGCTCATAGTTCATCTTATCATCCACAATCTGATGGACAAACTGATGTAGTCATTAAATGTATGGAAAGATATCTCCATTGTTTTGTTTTTGATAAATAGGATAAATGGGTTCATTGCCTACCACTTGCTAAATGGTGGTATAATAATTTTTTTCATAGTTCTTCCAAAATGTCTCTTTTTGTGGCAGTATATGGATAACACCCTCCCATCTATCACTTCCACCTTAAAGGTCCATCCTAAGGTTCATGTAGTTAAAGACTATATTCACCATCAATAAGAGGTCCTCACAAGTTTTCATGAAAATTTAGCTATCACCCAGAATCGCATGTAGCAACAAGCAAATCAACATACAAGAGAAAAGCATTTTGACATTGGTGATTAGGTCTTTGTTCACTTACAAC
Source organism: Torreya grandis (assembly GCA_037957365.1). Classification (NCBI taxonomy): domain Eukaryota; kingdom Viridiplantae; phylum Streptophyta; class Pinopsida; order Cupressales; family Taxaceae; genus Torreya; species Torreya grandis. The sequence goes on along the minus strand of JARHVA010002779.1, from coordinate 1,961,054 downwards.
CATATAAATAGATGTCATTGAAGTAACAAAAAAAGGATAACAAGTTGTCCCCTAAGTATTATGGGCCTTATCAGATCTTACAAAAAATTGGTAGTGTGGCCTACAAGTTAGATCTTCCTTCATCCACTCACATACATCCAATATTTCATGTATCATGTATGAATATAGTCATTGGATACATAGTTACCATTCAAATAGAATTACTAAAATTGGATGAGGAAGGTAACATTATTCTTGATCTAGAGGTGATCCTTCAATGATGCACCAAGTAACTGCATTCTAGAGCAATTACAAAATCCCTAATCAAATGGAAGAATCTACCATGTGAAGATGCCACTTAGGAGGATGAAGCATTTGTGAAACAACATCCCAAGTTGCCACAATGTTGTTTTCAATGGGAAGTGCTTGTTATTCCCTTAACCATTAGTGTGTTTAGGGATATGTGTGGCTAAATTGGGCTTACATACCTCTTTTATTTACTTGTTACATTTCTCTATGTTCTTAGATAGGTCAGCCTATGGAATAACTTTGGCTAAGTAGACTATATATAGGAGGTAGTGGTTAGTATTTAATCATCATGTGTGAAGTATTTTTCTAATAGTGCATTATTGTGGAAGTTGTCTCCTCAAAGTGGATTTGCTATATTATCTAGTATTCTATTATGCTATCAATTATCATTATGTAATCTCTCATATTTTCTTATTCTACAAAATATAAAATCATTCTATGTGAATATCTAAGTAGTTTCATTACACTTACATATTATAAATATAATATTCAAGTATAATACAAAATGATCTAGAGCTAAAATTAACACAATATCAACTATTATTCAACACGTCTTCTAACCATATCATCTTAGGATTCAAATTTCCCATGTCAGGCTTCATATTTTTCATGTTGAGATTCAAAATTTGATTTTCATCATCAAAATTTTTAGCATCCAATTTTACAATAGTAGAATATCTGACTCCATAATGATGTCATGCCTATTATCATAATTTACTTAAAATTAAGACTCTTTTGTATGTGAAAAAGTATACTTCCTAAAAGAGTAATTACTAAATATAAAATACAATCCCTCAAAAGAATAAAGTCATCATTAATCTTGTGGAGTGCAAGTTCATTGCATCCAAAATTAATCCTATCATTATCGTAGGTTCATATTCATATATATTTTGAAATCAATCCCCTAATAAACTAGTTTTATTTCAAAGTTGATTGTCATTTTATTTGATGTTTTGACCTTTACAATTGGACAATAAAACTAAATTCAAAACACAAACATTATGTAGTCTATTTATATGTAAAAAAATAGGTAACATTGTCACTCTTAAATGATGACATTCCAAATCAAGAATGAACCCTTTATTAAATTATAAAACATACCATCATTGACACCTTGGAACAATATCAATCATTCAAATGTCACCATTTTAATCTCTTTCACATTAATTTAACACAATCTTGATATTGGACATTGACATCTTAGCATAAGATTAATTGTTTAAATATCAACATATTAATCTCACACTAATAAAAATGCTCAAAGAGTAATTGAATAAGGATTTATTTCTTATGATGTGCCTACTGGAGATTTCTTCCACCAATGAGGATAATCAAATTGGATTTTTGCATCTAATAGAAACATGAACTAAATTAATTATCCTAATATATTAATTTCTATAAACATATAAATTATGTCAAGTGAATCTCATCATATCTAATTTAATATCACACATTCAACATATATATTCAATTACTAATCAATGCTATAATTACTCTAATTAAATTATCTGGTCCTTAATCTCACCATATTCCAAGTGGAAAGAGGATTTAGGCATTAATGGTTCTTTGTTAGGATATAAGCTAACCCTTTTGGTTGGTTTGGATGATAAAATATATTTTTTCAAATTTAGAACTATTAAATATATTATTTACTAAGATTATTTGATTATAGCTATTAAAAAATGTTAGCGTCAACCTAACATTCATCATTTGTGTTCCTATTGGTTTTCCACACATAAGGAAATAAATAATAATCAATAGCAGTAAGTGCTAAACAACCCTAATCTCCACCATTTCATTATTTTATCCATTTCATAAGAATAATTCATGTAGACTATCCAAATCTTAGTGATTTCATAAAATAAGGTGCTTAATAATGAATAAAAGAGCCAAGTCAAAATAAATAAATCACACATTTTAGATCAAGTAAAAAAAATTTAAACACTATTAAGATTAAATACCTAAAAATAAGGATCTACAAAATAAAAAGTAACAAATATGGTGAATGCTTCAGACATTCTACAACCTCTTCTGATCTATTAGTGCTCTATAGTCTATATTAAGAAAAACTAGGAATATGTATCTGGTTAAATGTATTCAATGATTTTTGTTCCTCTAAAAAATGTGTTGAAATTATACAAACTCCATTTTGAAAAGTAAATTTGAATTCTAAATTTCTTAGGGACTCCCATCTATTTTTGAATGTAAATGCACTTTGGGAGTAGTCAAGTTGAATTGAAGGCAAGTGATATATTTAATATATTAAAATGATATTTATATATATTATATAATGTAATATAATATTATAATATTATATATTATATAATATAAATTTAAATATGTTATACTAAAATATATAATATATAATTATAATTTCATTTATAAACTATAATAACATATATATTATATAATATAATAATAAGAATAATAAAATATATAATATATATATAATATTACTCAGTTTAATATATAAAATTATTATGATATTACACACACACATCATGACATATGTATGTATTTATGTATTGGTAAAAAGGGTTATGTAAAGCAAAAGAGTGTAAATTGATAGTTAAAACTAGTAATTCCAAACCCTTGACAATGTCAAAATAAAATCTATGGGCACAGTCAGATCAGGATCTAAATCACTATGCAATGATTTAGTCTATTACATATTGCATTCTTCGTGTAAAGATAAATCCTCTTAACATGTAATCTCTACATCAAAACTGCAACTCCCTTGATTTTGATCAAGAGGCATTTGTATTAACTGGATAAGGATCTCAATTATTGCTAATCATGTTTTTCCTTGGAGATTGCAATGTACAAACTACTTTTGTTACAATGGCACTAAAAAAATTAAAAGCAACCAAGAGGAATTTTGGGTTTAAAATTTGGATAAAAAATTTAAGTGGACATATATGTTCCAAACACATCATCTATTCCTTGTATGTCTACTATGACTAGTGATCATGCATTCTCAAGTATACCACCACCACTTGTTTCTCTCAAAATTACTATTAATGTTACATATTCAAAAATTGTGGATTAAACTCCATTTATTATTATGAAAAAGCCTATTTATAAATCATTTCCATCATTTCCAAAGTTTTATAATGATAATTTTACTTCTATTTCCATATTTGAACTTCTGTAATTCTCATTGTGTGGTTTTGTAGTGGATTATTGAACATTTTATAATTCTTATGATCCCCTTGATGTGATATAAAGCCCATGGTATAAGACACATCAAGTGTAATTTTTTGGGGCTCATATAAGTCCTGAAGATTATATCTCTAGGAAAAACATCTTAAGTCCTAAAGATTATATCTCAAGGAAAAACATCTATTAGTAAAATGCCTATGGCCCTAGTGGAAATCACAATATGCATTATCACCAATCCCCATGGAAGTTTTTTACTCATATCGACTTATATAGGTGTAGGGAGAGATATTATTTGACACTCATCCAACTTCTTATTAAGAATCACCAGAGGCTTTATGAATCTAGTAATTATTTTTCATGGTGCATTCTATAATACAACTTGTTGTGGTACTGCCATACTCACTATTTGATTGGTATCACATTTTGGTTCAGGATTAACTTTGTATGATGGATTGATCTTAAATTTTATATTGGATGAGGAAAATGTAGTGGCCCCATACTTTAGCTTGTTTAATTCAAGAAGTTTCATTTCTCGATCATGCCTAGGGTCACCCTTCATGTTTCTCATAAGTAGGAAATTTTAGTACCACACAGTGTTGTGGCAAGGGTTGAAATGATACATCTGATGCAATAGGGTTATACAAGACATATTATTAATCAAACACATATTCAGATGCCTTTTATGTGTTCTACTCTTTCCTCCAATACTTAAATCATTTTTAATGAGGATTGTGAAAAAATCCACCTTGGTTCAAAGTATTTATTGAAGTTGAAATCAATGGGGATGACTATGTATCCCACTTTATTTATGCTTAATGTTTGATGTGATTAATGGACATGAAATAGGAACATCCTCCATATTGGTCTCTATCATATTTGATATCTGACCATGTCTAATGTATTATAAGCTTTTACATTAACTAATAGAGTTATAACTATAAATTCAAAAAAGGTGATTCGCTATCATAGGTATTTGAAATGGTGAATTTTATGTTAAAGGTATTCTAGGGGGGATAAGAAATAAGAAGTCAAATCCCTATTATAAAATTTAATCATGTAAAATAAAAAATATAAATAAAATTATTTAAGTTTTTAATTTGATAGGGTCAAAACCAAGTTTTATAGGGATCTTAAAACCATGAAAGTGCAGTACAAAAATTATAAACAAGCCAACCAAAGGTTGAATAGTCAAAACATAAAAAGACACTATATTATATAAAAATAAAGGAAACAAGAAAACCAAAAACAAAGCTTAGGAGGGAAACCACTACGGTGGGTCTTCAACATGTTCAACATTATTCATGACAATGTCTTGCTTTACCTTTAAAATCTTGGCCCATGTATGGTTCCTAGGTCATTCAACAACTTCACCAGGAAAGATCATATGGGATTGCTTTTGTCCTTTAACCCATAAGCAAGACTAATTAGGGGGATCCCCTTGGGGAACCCTAAAGGGGTATTTCAATATCTTAGGTAATTGAATGATAGGGGTCTAGGTAGGTTGGGCAAACTAAATGAAAAAATATACCATGGACTCAGCCTATCTATGCAAAGTATTCAAGTATTGAATGAACATTGCAAGGTAAATCCTTTTTTATTGAACTTTGGATTTGAATTTTTCTAGCTATAATTTATTCCTTTCCATCTCACCAAACCAAATGACATTCCCTTTTTAGGCAATCTCCATATGTGTAATCACATTGAGAGAGATCAACTTAGGTTTAAGAATGAACAATTTGAGGGGGAATTCATTGAGAGGGGATTTGGAAGGGCTATCTAAGAGGTGCACTCAGAGGGTTTATGGGATGTTGAGGTGCACTTTACCACAAAAGATTCCTCTTAGGAGTCATCCGTAGAGGAATAACCCCCTAAGGGGACCTCCCAATCATGGAGGGCTTGCTTGTGCTAGACAAGGAGAGGATCAACCCTTTGTGGAGTATAGGGTTAGTTTTGTTCACTTGATACAACAAAATATTGATTTTGAGGGACTTAAGTAGAAAGAAATATAGACTAATTTTATAACCAATAAAGTGATTCCACAATAAAAAATGGTGGGAAAAGAGAAGAGTGTATCTACCTTTAATAGTCATATAACACATAACTTAAAGACAAATATTAGGCCATTAATGAGGGAGTATTTCCTATGGGAAGCCTTTTTTGTTTGTCCTCACAAAGTCATTCATTTGGAAGAATCACTATATCAATCCTATTTCTTCATTTGGTCTTTGAATGCCTTGGTTCCTTCATAGGACATACCAATCGCTTCCCCATTATATTCTTCTAAAATAATGATTCTTATTCCATAAATGGTCACCTTACATTTGTTTCAAGTCATAAAAACATTATGGGTCTCTTCTACATTATGTTATGTGTCTCTCTCTATGAACTTGATAAGGCCCTTGCATTTGAGGTTTTTCCAAACTTTTTTCTAGCCATGAAATTCATTTCAATAGATGGGTTCCAACCTTTCCCTATCACCTCCAATCATATTAGTGTCCATAGATGTGAGATGAGTAGGAAGAAGATTCTAGATGAAGTGAATTTAGAAAATGTCAATGGAGTGTGGGAAGCTCACTGATGACACACTATAGAAATTATTGCCCCTCCTATAGACATAAATGTGGACTATTTTAAATAACACCCACCCCTTAAAACAATATTATACACGTGGTGATATGATGTTTCTATCATGCATTAGTACTTTCAACCTGTAAGGCATTGTGAACATTATTAGGAACATTATTAGAAACTTATTTAGTAATTATAATTATAATAAACAATAAAAATTTGTAATCATTTTTATATTTAAAAACTATTTTTATTATTTATATGTATTTATGTTTAAATCTTTAAATATTTTTACTAAATAATTTATGTTTAAATGGTTTTTGAGAGTGGTTAGTTTTTTCCTCATAGAATGAAACATTTTTTAATGGAATGTTATTTTACTAAAAATTTTATTTTTATTGAAGTGGTGATAAATAGATGAATTAAATCCATACTGATAAAAAGATTTTAACACAGTCACAATTCCATTACAAATATTTTGACTATTTTCTACAAGTCTATATCTCTCTGAATCTAGATAAGGTTCTATCCTCCAATCATAGGAATAAGAAGAATCCCCCTAGAATTTACCAAAATGAATCATGCCAATTTTTATACACAATTCCACATCTAAATAAATTTTAATTACTTAACATGCATGTTTAGATTTATTTATATATTCCACTTGAACTATAATCCAATGTTCGAAAACATGTTTCATACTTAATATAATTTTGAGTACTTCATGTGCCCTTGATACTGAATTAAACAACCACAAACCATTATGGTAGTTATCTAGTTTTCATCCAAGAATTCCTAAGAGTGTATATCTCTAGCTATGGCTTGTAAATATGAGTTATTTAATTTGATAGACTCAAAATAGTAACAACTTTTATATGCTTGTGTAACATTGACTAATTAATTTTGTAGTAAACCTCATACATATGCATATAATACAGTGAGCTAATACATCACATATTATAATTGTAATAGTGTCACCCCATGGTGCATCCATCCAATTTCCTTGCCTCTCCATAACTATGAATACAATAAATTAACACACCTTTATGTAGAAGTAAAATATCACTAGTTATTTAAAAATATGATAGGAAGTCATTATATGGGCATTACAAATATTACTATAGCTACTCAATACTACCAAAATAATATATGGTGGACATATCTCCATAAAAAATTTCCATAATCAACTAAAGTCCAACCTTATTCTATAAGATTAGTGACATAGTTGGAAATAAATAGTGAATGATTTGATCAGCTTCTTTTGACGACATGTGATTTATGATCAAATAATTTGAGGATACGATTATATCTATGTGCAAAGTTTCAATAAGATAGTTAAATTCAATTAATAATATGTACAAAATAATCACAATAAGTCCAAATCTCTTTGAATCTAGATAAGGTTCTATCCTCCAATCATAGGAATAAGAAGAATCCCCCTGAAATTTACCAAAATGAATCATGCCAATTTTTATACACAATTTCACATCTAAATAAATTCTAATTACTTGACATGCATGTTTAGATTTATTTATATATTCCACTTGAACTATAATCAAATGTTCAAAAACATGTTTCATACTTAATATAATTTTGATTACTTCATGTGCCCTTGATACTGAGTTAAACAACCAAAAACCATTATGGTAGTTATCTAGGTTTCATCCAAGAATTCCTAAGAGTGTATATCTCTAGCTATGGCTTGTAAATATGACTTGTTTAATTTGACAGACTCAAAATAGTAACAACTTTTATATGGTTGTGTAGCATTGACTAATTAATTTTTTAGTAAACCTCATACATATGCATATAATATAGTGAGCTAATACATCACATATTATAATTATAATAGTGTCACCCCATGGTGCATCCATCCAATTTCCATGCCTCTCCATAACTATGAATACAATAAATTAACACACCTTTATGTATAAGAAGTAAAATATCACTAGTTATTTAAAAATATGATAGGAAGTCATTATATGGGCATTACAAATATTACTATAGCTACTCAATACTACCAAAATAATATTTGGTGCACATATCTCCATAAAATTTTTCCATAATCAACTAAAGTCCAACCATATTCTATAAGATTAGTGACATAGTTGGAAATAAATAGTGAAGGATTTGATCAGCTTCTTTTGATGACATGTGCTTTATGATCAAATAATTTGAGGATACGATTATATCTATGTGTAGAGTTTCAATAAGATAATTAAATTCAATTAATAATATGTACAAAATAATCACAACAAGGTCAAATTTATCTATGTTTGTATGTATATATATAATTCTTAAAGGAATATAAAATGTGGACATATGAATATAATGTCAGGCCAATGCCATATAGTTTTACAATCCCAAATAGGCATACATTACCATATAAGTATACAATAAAATGTTGTAAGACATATATTATTCATTAGAAAGCCTCCCTATCTTTTACTTGATCATAAAAGTCTCTCCCTCTGACACTTTGTTGATAGATAGAGCTCACTCAAACACTTAAGATTTCTTCAAGTTCTGACTATGGGTCCTCTTATGATCATAACTCACCTCAGTAGGTGAACCTATTCATATACATATATTTTTATAAATTTTACATATTGGATATAGTCATGGTCATGCAACTTAGTTGAAAAGATAATTTTAAAATGATACAAAGACTTTTTAATTTAGATGATTTTACTCTAATCTAGTGGCCATCCACAATTTTCCTTTGATGCTCAATAGGGTCAATGGTAGGTTGTATCTCATAGGAAGGATTTTGAAAGTAAAAAATACTAGGATTCAATGCCCTAATCATGATAATGGAAAGTGTTGGACACTACCCATGTATATATAGAAAATATAACTTCAAAATTAACTCAACTTTATTTAAAATTAAAATTTTAAGTGCATATAAAAATTTAATCCAATTGACTAGATAAAATAAATAAATTAGATAAATTAAAAAATGAAATTATCTTTTATCATGTGTCACCTTTATTAATCATTTGAATAGGAGTATCAAATGTCATTAAAAACTCCTACGTATAAAATATATTCACATTAGTTATTTGTAATAGTACTCAATAAATTTGATAAAATAAAACCATATTTCCACTTAATCATAATTTTCAAGTTCTCACACCTCAGTAAGTTGTCAAACACAAATGAAATCACATTAACAATGCCTATGTCTACTCCTACTCATATAGATAGAAGAGTCTCAAATGAGGTCAACAATGAAACAAATATAATGTCATTTAGTCAAAAATGTATATAAAATCACATGCATCTACATAAATTACAACATTTAACATTTAAAATTACCTTCATATATATAAACATTAACCAAGTAGTTGTCTTAATATATGAGCTACAAGATGGTTCAAAATGTGGGTAGGAAAAATATGGTATTATATCTTATTAAAATGTAAAAAATTACATATATATTATTGTAATTTATATGTAAAATAATTATCTTTTGAACATTATTTATAATTTAACATGTCCAATGAAAAATTACATGTCAAATTTAAAAGATACATGTAAAGGTGCAGGAAAGATTTCCAAACCAAATGTATGCTTCAAAAAATCATCAATCAAAACCATATCATATATCTAATTAGAAACACCACCATAATTGGTTTACATCAAATACTTCTCCTTATCTAAAGGTTCAGTGCATACAACACCACAAGATCTACATTAGTGTGGTCGAATAGTAGTGCTAGTTGGACCATCTCCATGTCCACTCTCATAAGCATCAATATGGTAAAATTGGCTCATATTTTACATCAGGGTGTAAGTAAGTGCCTTAAGTGCATGTAAATTGTCAATCTCTACAACATCTTTCACTATATAGGGGATTGTCTCAAGCTAAAGAGGTTATTTAATTAAGACTCTCACAAATTGATTGGGCACATGATATGCACCCAACCTATCTTATCTAAAGTCTTTTGATTGGACCTAAAACTTTTAATAATAATATTAATAAATAATTTCATTTGGGATATTAAACTTGCAATAAATTTTTCTCAAAAATTATGAAGGAACCTCATTATTGTTAGAAGGTGGGACATCAAAAACTATCCACCATTAATCCCAGAAAAATATTTTCCATAAATTTATGGTGGCAGTAGTGGATTGAAAAATATTTGAATTACATTAGAAGTGGCATATTGGTTTTTGGATTAGTGAATAATGAGAATTTTTTTCTTTTTTTATTTTTTATCTCTCAAACAAACTGTTGATAATTTATTATCATAGTACGAATTACATATCTCTCTCTATAAGATTCCCATCTATCAATTTTACATGTTACCAAATCAAATTCACTTATAGTAATGATTCTAATGTGTTTTCCAAATAAGTATGGTAGGGATTGGTGAAACAAGGATCCCTCATTGTCATAATCAATTATTTAATATCTATTTTTTCTATTATATATGTGATCAAATCTTCATAATTACATGGGGGTTCTTATGGAATTATAGGAGGGTTAAAAAAGTTTATGATTTTTATCTTCATCTTCACTTCCCATATTTTATTCTACATTTTAGTCAATGTTACACAACCATCTAGAAGTTGTTGCTATTTTGAGTCTTGGTCAAATGAAACAACTCATATTTACAATCTATAGTTAGAGATATACACTTTTAGTAATTCTTAGATGAAACTAAGATGTTCAGGAAAATAAAATGATATAATATTTCTACTCATAAATGAGCGAACAACAAAGAAAGGAAAAAAATTACTTGTTTAAATTGGTTATTCATCGCATACTAAAAATATTAATTTAGAATATGGAATAAATATTTTCTAACATATATGAAAGGAAAAAATATATATAGATGATTGGAGGTACATGAATACATGCATTTTATTATGAACTATGAAAAACTACCAACAAGGCCACTGTATATAGTCAAAAAAGAAATAGTCTTAGAATGTTATTACAATATAAAATATTCATTCTTGTCCACAAAATTTTACAAACCATTCTCTATACCATTTTATGACACCTTCATCTGCCAAATGATCTACCC
>JARHVA010002779.1:1935000-1945000 GCA_037957365.1 Torreya grandis | reverse complement strand
TGTGCATACATAGAGTTTTCCTACATTCATGGGATAGGCTAGCTTATGTGGAGCTTGTGTGTCATATTTGTGTAATAAGGTGTCATAAGAATGGCATAAGATACTCCTATTCCGGGTATGGGAGTTATTTCTCTATTCTTAGCACCTTGTCACCACCTTTTTTGGAGGAGTCTAATCTTGGGGTGCTTTGACCACCTTTTGTGGAGGAGTTTATTCTTGGGGTGTTTTGACCACCATTTGTGGAGGAGTTACTCACTAGCTCTCCTATATATATTCTTCATTTTGGCCATTTCATGTTGAATAATTTAGATTTGGTTTTCTCCATTTTGTTTTTTGCAATTTATCTTCTTGTTATTTTCAAATTGCTTTAGCATCTTGTGGTGTGCACTTGTTTATCTTGTGTGATCACGTCTTCATTGCACTCGCGTTATCCGAATTCTGGCAACAACTCCGATATGGTATCAGAGCTTTCCCGGTAGTCTTGTGTATGACTATGCTTTTTAGCTTATTTTGAAATCAAGAAGAGTGGAGTTCATTTTTTTATTTTTAGATTTGATCAAAAATAAAAATAAAAAAATTATGTCAATATCTGGTTAGTTTTCTTGGAAATCCTTGGTCTTTGGGTGTCTTCGTTGTCTTCACTTCAGGGGCTAGTTCAGTAGTTAGCCTAGGCACCATTGTTGTGTGTAAGAAGCAGAGGGAGGAGTAGCTCTAAGCAACTTCAGTTCCAGTAGGAGAAGTCCTTCCTCCCAGTGATGCCATCAGCTGTACGGCGTCCAAAACAGGGTATTTTTTTTGTGAATATGGTGTTTTTTCTTGTATTCTTCTGCCCAGACCTGCTGTGCATTGAAGTCAGCAGATTCTAGCTTATTTTCTTGCCCAACAAGGTGCCAAACAGGATGTACGATGTCTAGCACAGGTCTGCAATTTTCTTTTTTTTTTCTAAGTCAAAATTCTAGACTGTGCATTTTTGGACGCCCCTCCCTACTTGGCATCTTATTTGGCACCCTAGGACACTTGTCGTTCCTTCAATTCTGTCTATGCTTCAATTATCTTAGTTAAAATTGACTTGATAAAACAAAAATCAGTCAATTTGATTGAATATTAAGGATTTTAGACAGTTTTGTAATTTGGGGTTTTTTAAAGTAAAACTTGTATCTTCACCTGTCGAAGACAAAGGGTGAGGCCTGGGTTGGTAGGAGGCCAATTCCCCCTCACAAAAGACCTTATTTGGATTCCTCATTCCATGCTGAATCCAATGAGTGGTTGGAAGGCCACTTTCTCTCCCTATAACTGACATTTTAAAAATGTTTTAGTGCTATTTTTTGCAAAAACACTAGTTTACGGGAAAATTATAGATTTAAAATATTTCAAATGGTAGCTCAGTTTTGGGTGCCATTTTTTGAAAAAGTGCTTGTAATTCAATTCTCCATAGTTTAGACTTGTTATTTTTCAAAAATTCACAAGTTTATAATGTGCCAAAATTTGGGTCATTTGGGACGCATTTTTGGTTGAGTCTGACGTCCTGTTTGCTTTAGTCTTGCACTGATTGCTCTAAGATGCATTTTCAATTAAGTCCAATGTCTTTTTAGCGTGCACTTGTAAATTGGGGGGGGGGGCTCAATATTTTAGGGGGAGGGGGTGTGATTGCTTTTTCATAACTTGCAAACTTCACTTTCATTCTCCGTTTTGCATAAATTCACAACTTGCAATCAACTCAACTTCACCTAACTTCAGCTAAAAATGGACTCTTTTCAACTCAAACCTCTAACACCCTTCAAATATCATGAATGGAATGTTCAAATGTCAATCATTCTTAGAAGCAAAGGGTTGTATAGGATCACCATGGGTATAGAAGTAGAACCCAAAACAGATGCTAAAAAGGTTAAGTGGTACAACTGTAGTGATGAATCCTTTGGGTTATTGAGCTTATTTATGTCTCTAGAACTTCTCTTCCACTTAGAATCCTCCCAAACTCCTAATGACATATGGAACACCTTAGAAAAGTTGTTTGGGAAGCTTGATGAGATGAGAGGTCATGAGCTCGAAAATGAACTCATAAGTCTAAGTCCTAGTAACTTTGACACCCTCCAGGACTTCTTCACTAAGTTTAAGGCCCTTAGATTGCAATTGAAAGAATGTGGGATAGAGAAGAAAAATGATCAACTCATTCTTTATATTCTCACAAAGTTAGGTCCAAGATATTCAGTCTTTGTCTCTACTTTCCATGCCACAAAAAGTGCCCTTGGCACTACATAGAAAATGCCTTCTTTGGATTCATTCATTGCCGACTTGACTAGGGAGTAAGATAAGCTAATTCAAATGGGCACAATGAAGTCTAATCAACCCCAATCTTTGATAGCTGGAAATGGTAAGGATAAGACTTCAACAAAGGAGAAGAAGAAAAAGAACAAGGATCAGGAGAAGAAGAAAGAAAACACTAATCCTGCCAAAAACAACACTGAGTATTCATCCTCCAATGCTAAACCGAAGAAAGAGAAGGTTAAGTGTGCCTATTGTAAAAAGATAGGGCATGATGAACAGAAGTGCATGAAGAAACAAATAGATCACCTAACTCATCTTCTAGAGAAGAACAAAATAGGTGTTCCTGAGTCCATCAAGCAAAATTCATCAACCCAAGATTCTACTAAGGCAAAAGGCAAAGGTAAGGAGAAAGAAAAGAGCAAGGCCCTTGTAGTAACTACAGCTTCTACATCTTCATGGGTAATAGATGCAGGTGCTTCTCACCACATGGGCTCTTCACTAGTTGAGTTTTCATCTTTAGAGCCTTGTAGCATGACTTCAATTAGTTTGGGTGATGACACATCAATTTCTGTTTCAAGGAGAGGGTCAGTTGAAATGGAAGGAGGAACATTCAATAATGTTCTAAGTGTTCCTTCTCTTTCAACCAATCTCCTATCAGTGTACCAAATCACTCACATTGGTTGGGGCATGAGAGTTGAGTTTTCACCAGATTTAGTATCTATCAGGGAGTTTCATGGTGATACTACAGTGGCAGTGGGTAGGGCAAATCACCAAGCTAGGTTATACACCTTCTCACATTTTGCATCAGATTCTTCTCTAACAGCATTGCTGACTCATTCAGATGAAGTTAGCAAATTGTGGCATGAGCGGTTTGGCCACCTTAACTATCGCTATCTTGAGCAACTTTGCAAAAATGACATGGTCATTGGCTTGCCTCGTGTCTAATTCTCAAAAGGACTTTGTGAGGGGTGTTCCCTTGGGAAGCATCCCGAAGCAAAATTTGACAAAGGCAAAGCTTGGAGGGCTTCACAACCTTTGGAGTTAGTCCACAGTGATGTATCAGGACCCTTTCCCAAACCATCTTTCACAAGGACCAAGTACATCCTCACTTTCATTGATGATTTATCTAGGTACACTTGGATATATTTTCTCAAACAAAAATCTGAAGTGTTTGAAAAAATTCTAGACTTCAAGGCTCTTATTGAGAAATAGAGTGAGAAATCCATCAAGGTTCTTCAAACTGATAATGGAGGGGAGTATGTCAGCATCATGTTTGAGCAATTTTGCACCATAGAGGGGATTGATTTGTAGCGCACAGTCACTTACAATCCTTCACAAAATGGAGTTGCAGAATGCAAAAATAGGTTCTTAAAAGAGATGGGTAGCTATATGATTCACTCCAAATCCCTAGCACCATAGTACTGGGCCGAAGCCATCAATTGTGCTTGTTACATTCAGAACAAGGTTCCAAACAAAGCTTTGAAAGGGACAACACCCTTTGAAGCTTGGCATAAAAGGAAACTTAATGTTGAGCACCTTAGAGTTTTCAGATCCCTAGCCATGGCCCACATTTTGAAGAAGAAACACAAAGCTCTGGAACGTCAATCCAAGCCTTGCATCTTTGTAAGATATCTAGATGGTATTAAGGGATATCGCCTTCTAGATCCAGTCACTCATGAGTTGTTCATCGAGAGAAGTGTCCATTTTTAGGAGAGTCCTAGAGACTCAACACTTGACACTTCTTTTCCTCATCAGATCTACTTCATCATGATGATTCCTCATCAAATTCAAATCATCCACAATAGGTTCTTGAGCCGAAGGCATCTTCTTCTTCTTCAAGTTCAGATAGTGAGGATAATGATGTAGTGTCATCCACCTCTAGTCAGTTAGAGGATGAGGAGTTAGCACCTGACTCACCCACTTTTGGGCCACTTTGGGCTAGACAGACACTTGAGAGTGTTGGCACATGGGTAGGAGACCGTGCAAATGATAGATGTACTAGGGGGAATTTTTAGAGAGATCCACATGCCTTATTTGCTTCAGTTTTGGATCCATAGTCTTTTTGAGAGGCATCGGGGGTACCTGAGTGGGATAATGCTACGAGGAAGAATGTTCTTCCTTAATAAAAAATCACACTTGGGATTTGACATCACTTCCTAAGGGAAGAAAGATGGTTTGATGTAGGTGGATATATCGGACCATGTTTGCAGTAGATGGGTCGGTTGATAAGTATAAGGCACGATTGGTCACCAAAGGTTTTTCACAGGTGGCAGGCATTGACTACTCAGAGACCTTTGCACCTATTGCAAAGATGACTTCTATCTAACTCACCTTGGCTATTGCTACAACATATGGTTGGGATGTGCATCAGATGGATGTGAAGAGTGCCTTTCTTCACAGAGACCTAGAGGAGGAGATCTACATGGAGCAGCCACCAGGATTTGTTTAGGATTCTTCTTTAGTATGCAAATTTAGGAAATCTATCTATGGCCTCAAACAGGCCCCTCAGGCTTGGTATGCCAAGATGGATTCTTTCCTTCTCATAGCAAGTTTCACTAGGTGCCATTCTGGTCCCAATGCCTACTTCTTACGACAGGATGATTCACTTTTGATTTTGGTTATATATGTTGATGACCTTTTGATCACTGGGAGTTCTTCATCAGCTATTGCACCAGTGAAGGCATCTCTCCAGGATAGATTTGACATGACAGACATAGGTTTGTTGCACTACTTCCTTGGCATCAAGATCTCACAGCCAGATTCAGGGATTTCTCTTGCACAGCCTAAGTATGCAAGCCATCTCTGACTCCCTTTCTATCAGGAGTCAAGCTTGAGGCTGATTGTTCTTCACCATTGGTTGATGCCACTCGATATCGACAACTTGTTGGTAGTCTCATCTACTTGACTCACACTAGGCCTGACATATCATATTCAGTGGGACTTGTCTCCAAATTTAAGCAAGAACCTCATGAGTTACATTGGAAAGCAGCTAAGAGGATCTTGCATTACATACAGGGTTCACATAGATATGGGATTCATTATAGATTTGGCATAGAGGTTGAATTGGTTGGATATACAGATTCAGACTAGGCTAACGATTCATAGACTCACAAGTCCACTTCTAGTTACAGTTTCTCTCTAGGTTCAAGTCTTATCAGTTGGTCTAGTAAGAAGGAAAATGCTATTGCTATATCATCCATAGAGGCAGAGTATAGGGGAGCTGTTAATGTAGCTACTGAGGCTATTTGGCTTTAGGATATTCTTTCTGAGTTTGGCATTCCTATCAGGCAGCCCACCATCATCTATTGTGACAACTAGAGTACCATACAGATTTGCAAGAATCTAGTTCAGCACCAGCAGACCAAGCACATAGAGATTCACATGCATTTCATTTGGGAGCTTATTCATAGTTAGGTCATTGACTTGATATTTTGCCAGTCTTCGGAGTAGGTTGCAGACATCTTCACCAAACCTTTCACTGAGAGTAAGTTCATTCATCTACGAGCTCTTCTTGGGGTGCGGTCTACATCTACAGCGACATCATCTTCAGGGGTGGCTTCTAGCCTCTTCTTTCTTTTATGTCTCTCTTTTTTTTTGGGGGGGGGAGTTTTTTCCTACGGGTTTTCTCCTTTTCTCTATCTTATGGGAGATTGCATTCGTACATGGGTACCTCCTCAGGCCTAGTTGCTGGGACCCATCTTATATTTCCACACTTCCCACCTAAACTACGCTTATGGGGGGTATTAGTGTAGGTTTTTATTATTCTCTATTTATTAATTAGGGAATATCATATATTTGTGCATACATGGAGTTTTCCTACATTCATGGGATAGGCTAGCTTATGTGGAGATTATGTGTCATATTTGTGTCATAAGGTGTCATAAGAATGGCATAAGATACTCCTATTCCAGGTATGGGAGTTATTTCTCTATTCTTAGCACCTTGTCAACACTTTTTTTTTGAGGAGTCTATTCTTGGAGTGCTTTGACCACCTTTTGTGGAGGAGTCTATTCTTGGGGTGCTTTGACCACCATTTGTGGAGGAGTTACTTACTAGCTCTCTTATATGTATTCTTCATTTTGGCCATTTCATGTTGAATAATTTAGATTTAGTTTTCTCCATTTTGTTTTGTGCAATTTATCTTCTTGTTATTGTCAAATTACTTTAGCATCTTGTGGTGTGCACTTGTTTATCTTGTGTGATCACGTCTTCATTGCACTCGCATTATCCGGATTCTGGCAACAACTCTGATAGGGATGTAGTAGTTAATCATTAAAAAGCCCTTGAAAAGCTTTCCAAGTGAGTCTATTTCTATTTTATTGGAATGAAATTCCAAAAATTATATAAATCTACATTTAAATACAATCTATAAATGGAAAGTATATATATAGAAATACTATATATAGTAAGGGTTTTGAGGTAGCTAAAATTGACATTAATCATCTTGGGATGTACCAGTCAATTATCAAAATGACCTAGAAAATATTCCTAAGAGATATAATTAAATCTTGTGTTTTACCTATAATTTCTATAATCTTGATAAATGAAGGTTTTGTGATTCTCGTATTGAAATATTTGTTTTAAGAGGATTAAATTTAGTTGGCTTACTTTCCTATTTAAATTTAATTGATTTTACATGGATGCGATTTGTCCACATATTTTCAACACCATTATTGGGATTTGAAGTTGAAGTACTTATTTTTTGGCCAAAATATTTAACACTCACTCTGCATTGAGATATCACACATTGTTGTCATGAATGAAAAGTTAATATTTATAGATTGGTATGGTGTAGACTTATTATGCCCTCACATGAAAATAATTTATATAAGCACATAAAACCCTTTCCTAAGAGGTTTTTGAGTTAATAGGTATGATTTTGTGTCACTTATTTTAATTACCATTTTGGGGTTGAATTCATCTCCAAATATTAATTTGTAAATTTAATAAAGGTGACTCACTCTCATAGATATTTGAATTGGTGAATTAAATTATCTCAAAGGTATTCCAAGGGGCTAAAAGTTAAGAGTCAAATCTCTATTACAAAATTTAATAATGTAATTTAGTTAACAAATATAAATAAACTTTTTTAATAAGAATAATTATAATAAACGATAAAAATTTGGAAATATTTTTATAATAAAAAATTATGTTTATTATTTATTTTTATTTATTTTTAAATATTTTAATTAAATAATGTATGTTTAAATGTTTAATATGTTTAAATATATAAATATTTTTTTATAAAAATTATATATACATTTTTGTATAAAATTTTAACTTATTATATAATTAAAAATTCTTGTGCACTTCAAAATTAGGGTTAAGATAATTTTTTTCTCTTTCCATCATTTTCTCTTGTAGTTTTTTCCTCTCCCTTTATAATGTAAACAAAATTATTTTATGGACTGTGAGGTTAATTATGGCATTACTGGTGGAAGCGTTGACCCCATTTTTCACTATCATTTCTATAGGTCCTTATTAGGTATTTAATCTATTATTTTACTATAACATAAATGTGTGATTTATTTGACTTGGCATGGCCCTTTTATTCATTGTTTACTAACTTAAGTTATGAAATCATTGAGATTTAGATAGACTTGAATTTATTTTATGAAATGGTTGAGATTAGGATTGTTTAGCACACACTTGTATTCAATAGGGACCCAAATGGTGAATGCAATGGGAAATTAGATATTTTTTTATTAACTAGAAGTAAATTATCTTAGTAAATAAGTGTCATGATGCGAGAGGGTTTCAATGGTTCCACCCTATCTCTATCTCCTCATATCATTTGTCTATTGGCTCTATTCGAAATGTTGTGAATTATTTTCATTTTAGACTAGGTTAAAAAGTCATTTTTTGGCCTATTCTAGGTTATTAATATTTATGGTGGTGAAATTTTCCCTCATATTTCTATATTCTTTGGTAGATGGATCCCACACATCATTATGTATCTCAAACTTACTTATTAAATATTTTCACCTTAAAAATAGGATCAACTATTGTTTAGGGATAAGTTTTTGAGGTGGGAAGTAGTAGGGGTTTGAATATTTGTATGGTTACTCTTATGTTTTGGTTTCCAACTATCATTTGCATCTAATACATTTTATCTTAATTTTTTTGAAATAAAAGTTTTTTAGTAAAGTGCTCCTAATTTATCTTAGAAGCATGTGTTACACAAAATTTAAAAAATCATGAGACTAATAATAAGGAAAAATACGAATATAATTTCTCAATAGTGCCCCCTTAAAAATAATTAGCTAGCCTTCAGCATCGGACCCCAAACTAGTCCCTCATGGCATGGATTTTGAGCATATTAAATTAGTCATATCACACACATGAATCATAAGATTGAGCCTGAATGTGATTAAGGGCACCCTAGGCCTACCCATACTAGATATCATAGTAGTGAACTCTATTGCCCATGCTCCTTGTGGTGTTTTATATTTCAATGTAGACTGGTGATAGATTTATGACAGATGTTTGATAGCTAGAACTGAGCATCTAATGAAAATTTGATATGTATTTTTTATTGGTTTGAAAATGATCTAATCCTAGCATTTTTAGAGTAACCTAAGTTTTCAATTTAAATCCATGTGCATAAATAGGGTTAAAATTCTTTGTGAAATCATGTGTATAGGGATTTAGTGTTGTTTGTTTTTACCTCATGTACAAAGTCTATGAGCTGGGTTTTTGATTTTGTGTAAAAAGAGTGACTCTTTTTGGGAGATCTACATCACTCATCCAATGTTTGTGTAAATCACCCCTGACCCCTATGTTCTCCATGTGATCAAACACTTTATTTCCATCCCTGTACATATGGTAAATAATGAATCCATTGTATGTGAGGAGGAAAATATGAAATTAGTGAACCCTTAAATAACACCTAGCATCATGATTTGTCCTTCATGGCATGGATTTTTAAAATTATAAATTAGTCATATCATACACATGAAAGGGGTTTTTCATTTTGTATAATAAGCGTGACCCCATTTGGGAGATCCATGTCACTCATCTAATGTTTATGCAAATCACCCTTGACCGCTATGTTCACCATATAATCAGTCCCTTTATTTCTTTCCCTATACATGTGGGAGATAAATAATCCTTTAAATATGAGGAAGAGATAGTGGATACTTTTAATATAAATTAATTTAGTTTTTCTAGAATGATTGTGTAGCTACCACATTTAGTCTATAAGCAGACCCTACTATAGGGATAGCAGGAACTCAGTAGTAACACAATCTATCTAAAATTTCTTCATTGATATGATGTAAATTGCTTTGTATTTTTCTAATTTACTACCAAAACTTTAAAAAAATAAGTGAGTATTTACAGTGAGCATTAATCTAAAATGATTCATGTTAAAAAATTTAAAAAATGGAAGCAAGGTAGAGTAGAAAAGAAGGTTTGCCTTACAAAAACAAATGAGTAACAAACTTCCTTTAGTTCTTCCTAAATAGTTAAAATAAAGCTAATATTCATGAAATCCTAGTGCTAGACTCAAAATATCATAAACGCAATGAAGATTCCAACGTAAATATAATGCATATATATGAAAAGTATGTTTAAAAATAGATACCTATAACAAATTGCTTTTAAACACATTTATTTTTAGAGTAGAATAAAACATAACATACATAGACAAAATTTGTTAGCATATAAGGAAGCACAAACTAATAGAATGCATTGAAGACACTATTATAAAACTTAACCATTAGAAAAATGAAAT
>JARHVA010002779.1:1910000-1930000 GCA_037957365.1 Torreya grandis | reverse complement strand
TACTATATTAGGTCTCCAAACCTAAGTTTGGCCTTTCTCATACTTTCTAGGGGCTTCCTAAACTTTGACATACCTTGAGGATCTCTTTACTCCATTTAGACATAATTTAGCAATATGACCAATCTTATGAAAATAAAAACAAACAAAATTTCTCATACCCTTTGCTTGAAGATGACTAAAATATCTCTTTGACTCATTTATTATCCTCAAATAGTCTCTTTACCTATAACCAACATGATGAAAAACAAAACAATGTCCATGCAAAGAATTGGAAAACCTAAAGGCATTGGGCTGCCTGATTGGCTTCTTCAATTTTCCTTTAAAACTTGCATCCTTATCACCTTGGATTAATATTTCATGATATTTCTCAACCTTTATTATGAGTCTCTCATGATTATACTGTAAATAACCTAACTCAACCTTCAACTGATTACACTCTTCTTCTCTTGATTTCAAATGTGAATATGCAACCTCTAACTAATTCTTAAAATCTTGAATAAAAATATTATATTATTTACTTCTATATCCAACTTAGAATCCAATATACACACCTATTCCTTAATATCCTTGACCATATATTTCAACTATTGATTCTCCTTCTTTAGTTTCTTGGCCACCATGCTTTCCCTAATCTACCTTCAAGCTATTAAACTCTTTCCAAAGGAACATGCTCTAATACCAATTATTCAGCACATATTATATCTTTTTCTTAATCAAATTATTTTTTGTTTAACCATTTAATCATATATTCAAGATATGTAATAAAACTAAAACAATAACATGCACCACATGAGAGAGAGAGAGAGAGAGAGAGAGAGAGAGAGAGAGAGAGAGAGAGAGAGAGAGATTTTACATGGAAACCCAAACTAGGAAAAACCATGGAGAACAATCTCAAGTATATATGAGCACTAACTCAAGTTTACAAAGTTTTTAAGCACTAACTTATAGGAGCACCAACCCATTTCTTGAGCATAAAAACATCAATGATTTATGAGAACTAGCCCATAGGAGCACCAACCCCTTTTGTGTATAAAACACCACTATCTCTCAATGTTGCTTTCTTAACAAATGATAGCACACTACTATATCTCTTCTCTTTTCTTTGCTCTCCTATGATCTTCTTAGCTAGATAAAATAACTCACTTCTGTACATTAAAATGGATTCTCAATCATCCTTTTATATCCTTCCAAATGACCTTTGGCATTCACCCTTTGAGACCTT
This sequence comes from Torreya grandis, assembly GCA_037957365.1. NCBI lineage: Eukaryota > Viridiplantae > Streptophyta > Pinopsida > Cupressales > Taxaceae > Torreya > Torreya grandis. The sequence goes on along the minus strand of JARHVA010002779.1, from coordinate 1,928,778 downwards.
TCAATTCACATAGAAAATGGCACCAAACTTGTCTTTCATGACCCTTCAAATTATTCAAGGTGACCCTTCATGGGAAAATGCATTCTTTCCCTCTTTTTCCTTTATTTTGTAACTCTTCAAATTCCTCAAGGTGACCCTTCATGGGAAAATGTGTCCATTCCCTCTTTTGCCTTTACTTGGTGACTCTTTGACTTCTTCATGGGCCCTCGTTTATCTTTATGCAACCAAAAATATATTTGTTAATATTTAATTACTATTAACACACTTTAGCCAAGATATGAACATTAAAAACACCTTTAGACAATAAATTCTATATTACTAGACTTTTAACATCAATGACAATATTTCCAACACTAAGATGGTTATAAAAGAACTAGATATATGACATCTATCAGTGGAAAAAGTCCATTATGTCCAAAAACTAAATAATATTCCCTATTCAAAATAAGGGAATCTTTTACAATACATTGAGGAGAATTAGAACATGACATTCGTCAAGAGAAAGCATGAAAAATGGCTATCTTGCTCCTAAAGTGATGGGTTGGGATCCTATTTATATGGTAAATGATGAATTTCCTAGTGTAGAAGAAGATAAAAGTGAACCCATAATAACTAAATAATGAGTGCTTCCTAGTGTGGCAAAAAAAGAAGAAATTCCAAGAGGGGCCGAGAAGGAAGAAGCTCCTTGGGTGACCATCTATGGCTTGTTGGCTACTTATTTCTCAGCTTCTATCTTTCCTCTCTATGCTTCAAATCATCTCTTGTAATCATTGTCAATTAATTTAAAATAAATAATAGGTTATTTCATTAGTTTTATGGTGAGACATTCTATTGAATTATGTTTTCTCAAGTGAGGTTATACAACATCACTAATTACCATATCCTTTTTTATTCTCTAATTAGCAGATGTTACCAAATCTACCATATCCTACCCAGAAGTCAGTCCCTAAACTACGGATTGCTTTCTAAAATTTTACAATATTTTTTTATAATTGGGCTCTAAAATCATCCTTGCTAATAAAAGAACAATTCTTGTTAGTAAGGTGTGTGATCTCATCCTCTCTAAGTAGAGTTATGACTATGTCACCTTGCTAGGTGAGAGACTAGCCCAGGGATATCATTTCATCAATCCACTGGTTCAAATCCTTCCTTCTTCCAATTATATAGGACTGAGTAATGCTCAAGTAATATAATCAGATCAAGTTCAAATCTTCAATTTTTTTCATCTTAATCAACTTTACGAAGTTGATTATCTTATTGTCACATGTCCTATATGTACCTTCTATCTTCAGGATTATTTTATAGACCTCATCCCTTTTTACTTTGTACTAGGATAAATTATCTAGTATATCAAACATTACCTCTATGACCCCTTGGTGATGGTCTCATATGGAAACATGGCTTTGTGTTATTATTCTAGATCAGTCACTCTTTGTTGCATTCCTTTGACCAGTTTTGCATCTACATCATCATATGCCTTTAAAGTTGAGAGGGGGTCCTTTTCATATTGTTGTTGTTGGCCAGGCCTATCTCTCTTCTTCTTGGTAAGCTCAAATATTGTCTATATCGACTCATACATAATTTTTTGGTATGGATGGGTGACTTTCCTCTTGGTTAATCTCTTCATTACCCCAAACTTCTTGTCAAACTCCAGTGATACTTTTGGATGGTCCACTATGACCAAATCCTAATTCTTCATTATAGCTAATTATATTTGTTTTATCCATGATTTATATGAGGAACCACTTAGAGGTTTTATAGATGATGGTAATTGCTAAGTCGATGTTAATGCCTAGAAGGCAAATGTTTGGGAAGCAATTATGGAGGTGACTAGGAAAAAAGTAAAAATGGGGGATGACATGGGAAGTGTCATTCTTGAGGATGAAGAAGAACTAGTTCTAGTTGAAGCACTAGTTTTGAATAAAAGAACTTTGGGGATGAAAATAGTGGGCCTTTTCTTTAATAATTGGGGAGATGGCCTAGGCATAGGCTTGGGTAGAATTTAAGGTCAATTTGCCATCGCATAAACCTTAAAAGTGGATGATATAATGAAAGGGTTGAAAGTGGGTAATGACATAGTCAAGGGCTTAATTACAGGTATAGTGAGGTGCCTTTAGGGAAAGAGGTTCATATGGTATGGAGTTACATGTTCATATAATATGCATAAAGGTTGGCTATATAGGAATGAAGGAGGAAAATAAACACACTTGATTGTGCCTCATTTTTCCTTGACAATAAGTAGGGGAGGAAATTCCAGTGTTAAAACTACTAGTGTTTTAGTAGGTGGTGCTATTGTTTCCAATGAATTTCTTGTCTTTACTAAGGTAACACTTTGTACTTAGGTTGTTATGCTAGATGTTTCCCCTAAAATAGAATCTTGCTCAATGTGTTTCCTAGTATCATCTCTTCCCTTATAGAAATTAGGATATAATAATTGTATAATCCTTTGACTAAGTTGAGTTTTAGTTTATCTTTCCTCCTGAGTACCAACAACATGGACTGTAGATGTAGATTCTCATGCTTGAGCATTTTTAGGTTTGAAAACCTCATAAAAACCTACATCTTCAAACCTCATATTAACTTGTGGGATGTTGACAACCTTTAGTCTTTTCTTCACCTCTGTGTCATTGATTACATTGATGTATAACCTATCTTCATTTTTAGGTTCATGATGGTAAGTGATGCTTAGGGCTACTTTGTACTTGATGTAGTGTTTAAATGTCATTTGTTCATGGTCCCATCCCTATTGGTATCTCTTTCTAAGTCAAAAGTGGGTATTATATTTATAGTAGTGATGATAGATATCAAGTTATCAATTATTAACTAACCAATGTTGGATATCTAAGGATGAACCAATCCTCTCTTTTTATTCTTGCATAGTCTATTCACCCATGTGAGTAATTAGAAGGCAATCTCTTATTTATCTAGCTTATCTAGCATTGTGGTGGGAAACCTAAAGGGGGATATTTTAATTCTAACTATTTATATCACTATGAAATATGAATACTATTAGTAAGATCCTAAGGTGCTTAAGGTTGTTCTAATTTTCTCTGATAACCTTAGGATAAGCCTCTCATGGATGGTCCTATACACTATTGGATAGAAGTATTCAACTATGGCCCTCATATCTTGTTTATATTTTTAGACTCTTACCTTCAAAAAGGTGTGAGTCATAGTCCACTTTAGTTTCAAATCCCAATTGGTGGATTAAGTGAACTTTTGAGTAACATAGATGACATCCACCAAATAGGACATCATGTAGAAATGATCCCCCTAGTTGGCCTTGACCTTCCTAATCTAGGCTATCAAGTTTCAAGATATGATTTATCCTAATGGGGGAGTATTTAAATAATCTATTATCATCGATAGAAGTGGGACTCACTTGTCATCTATGTGTCCTATGTCATCATCCCCATGTAGCCGATTCATCATAGCCATCCCCATTCTTATTCCTTTCCTGAATTAGGTAATGGGAATCTAGATGATTTTTGTTTCTTATAAAAAAATCTTTTCTATAAAGTCTCTCAAAAATTCTATTATGTCATGGGTTCAGACCCATTGGGTCATAATCTCTTGGTTCTAAATAATTTCTAGTTTGAACAGATCATAATAAACCTAAAAGGCTAGCTCAACTATGAAATCAATGTCATGACCCAAATTTTAAAATTTGATCATGTTATTAACACATCTAAACTAAATAAACTTTTGGTAGACTAAGTATATGTAGGGGAGTACCTTTGGATTAGGTGTATCCTTGTGTAACCCCATAGATTTGAGTGCCAATATGTCCAACTTGTCTTCTACATCATTGGAGCCTTCTTCATCATCACTGTCTCTATCTAAAATCCTTTATACATGATATAATATGTAGTTATAGTTCTTATCTTCAATGGAAAGTGTAAAAATGTTAATACTAGTCTCCTAGAAGATTATTTTTGTTCCATAGGAGTAGAGAAACAAAACCTGTTCTTGCTTGTTGGTTCTGGATATTCCAACCTCGGCCATGGTTTCTATTTTTTGACTGACAAGCTTGTGGACTGCTTGAATGGTGAAATAATACATAGAAATCCTTGGAAAATTTTGTATAATGCTTTAAGATTATTTAACAGATAATAGTTGAAAGTGAATGTTATGCCTTAAGACATCAAGATTTAAGATCTAAATGTTAAAATTTCAACTAAAAGTTACAAGTCATAAATGGAAAGTATCTTTAATTTTATTTGATTTAAATCCTAGGTGGATTTTTGGTTTTATTATAATGACTTATAAAATCTAATTTGAAAAATCGACCAATCACTACTTTTAGCTTGTTCGTGTGGCCTACTATCATAGGCTTGAATTATTTCATGAAGTGACTTGGCTTTGAAATGATTGAAATAAGTCCTAACAACATTTAATTTGAACCTACAACTAACACTTCATAGATAACTATGCACCACCTAGGTGTCATATTTAACACATGATTGACACTTAGCACTTTTCCATGCACTTCAGTCTTTGATTTCAAATACTTGACCATTTGGGTGAATTGCATGATATTCTACCAAGTGTCATTTTTTGATTGGATCACTCTTTATTGGGCTTCATACTTTCCCTTGATCATGTTATTATAACAAGATAAGGGTCTATGTGTCCTCAACTTATTGGTCCCAACTATCAGGTGGTTTTCACATAGTATCCAACTATCTAAGATTTAAGTGACTAAATTTTAGGTGTCATCTTGTTATGCAATCTTAGTATTGAGATATTAAATATTTCACCTTAGCTATGGGGGAATGAAGGGTGAGATCGAGTTCCAAGTGGAATTATGCAATTGGATCATTTTATTTTGGGGCTTTAGAAAGTAATCAGGGCCTCAAAAATATATGATTAGGTGTCATGTGGCATTCTCTAGTTGAGTTATAACTCCTTTATGGGATGAAACATAGTGATTGAATAACAAGTGGCAAATTCCCATTAGTTCACTAGGTGATAAACTTTGTAACTCTTTCTTGGACTTGAAATTCCATGAATGAGTTCTAAGTGGGATGATGTAATAGGCTCATGGGGTCATGAGACTTTATAAAATAATAAGATCCTTGAAAGGCTATGATTGGGTACCAAGTGGTAGAATTTCATTGGGTTTCTAGGTCATAAGAATTTTCAAAGGCTAAAATATGTGTGATAAGACTCAAAACTTTGTGTGACTAAGTGACTAGTACATACAACACTATTACATGTAAATTGAGGTTGAGTTGTGTTGATTTCTTATACAAAGGAAAAAGTGCCAAAGTTAGCAAATTGCTTGATAAAAAAAGGCCAAAGTCTAAATTCATAAACTATGAGTATGAAATCCAACTTGGACCTAGTCTAATACTTTTATAATCAAGGTATGTCATAGTATTGAATATGAATTTTGACATAGCTAAAGTAATACCATGATTTATAAACCTTAATTAATTCACTTTGATTGAAATGCCTATTTACTCATTGAATCCATTATACACCTTAATAAGGTTGGGTAAGTTCAACCTTGAGGTATTTACAAGAATATTCCTTCAAGGGCTTTGTAATACCTTCATGGGTAACTTTAAGGTATCCCTTAGGAGATACCTTGAAAGATAACTCCAATATTGTGAATGTTTGAAAGTTATATCCTATGAGATACCTTGAAGGTATTATAAGGGCCTTAAGAATATCACCTAGTAGTGCCTTCCAAGTAAAGGAAAATTCATCTCATGCATGTTTAAGGTATCTCTTATGATATACCTTCAATGTATGATAACTCCCTTCAAAGTATATCGTAGGATATTCCTGCAAGGGCCTTATAATTACTTCAAGTTACCCATGAAGGTATTACAAGGCCCTTGAAGGATCTTGTAGTAGATACCTCAAAGGGAATTGTCATACATTTAAGGGGGCTTTAAAGGTATATCTTAGAAGACCTTATACACAAAAATCAATGTATTGATAACTACCTTCCTTGATTCAAACACATATTTACTCATTGAATCCCTTATACACCTCAATAAGGTTGGGCAAGTTTAACCTTGAGGTATCTATTAGGGGATTCATTCAAGAGCCTTCTAATACCTTTATGGGTAACTTGAAGGTGTCTCCTAGAGATACCTTGAAGGTATTATAATGTCCTTCAAGTTATCACCTAGTAGTACCTTTAAGATCAAGGAAAATTCCACTCGTGTTTATATCAAAAGTATCTCCTAGGATATACCTTAAACGTTCCCTTCAATTGATGATAATTCCCTTTGAAGTACCTCCTCAGAGATTCCTTCAATAGACTTGTAATTCCTTGAAGGTATGGCAATGTCCTTGAGTATAATTCTTTTTCAATATAAATGATGCAATGAAGGATCTAGTAGTGCCTTTAGGGTCAAGGAAAATTACACTCATGTGTATGTTGAAGGTATCTCCTAGGAGATACCTTCAACTTTCCTTTCAATGTATGACAATGCCCTTCAAAGTATCTCCTAGTTGATTCCTTTAAGGGCCTTATTTCTTGAAGGTATGGCAATGCCCTTGAGTAATTTTTATTCAATAAAAAATGATACAATGAAGGATCTACCTTATTCTACTCTCTCTTGATGATGTTATGAGGTATGCAATATTTAATGGGTTTCACATTGAATCTTCAAATTAAGACACCTCAATAAGCTATACGTAAGACCTTATACACAATAATCAATGTATTGATATCTACCTTCTTTGATTGATACAACTATTTACTCATTAAATCCTTTATACACTACAAAAAGGATAGGTAAGTTCAACCTCAAGGTATCTACTAGGAGATTCCTTCAAGAGCCTTGTAATACCTTAATGGGTAACTTGAAAATATATTCTTTTGGGTAAATTTAAGGTATCTCTAAGGAGATACCTTGAAGGAAAAATCCACTCTTATGCATGTTTAAAAGGTATCTCCTAGGGAGGTATTAAAAGGACCATTATGTTAACACCCAATAGTGCCTTCAAGGTGAAGGAAAATTACAATGTTTTTCATGTTAAAATTATCTCCTAGGATATTCCTTCAAGTTACCCATGAAGGTATTGTAATGCCCTTGAAGGAATCTCAAGTAGATACCTCAAAATGCATTGTCATACATTCAAGGGGATGTTGAAGGTAAATGCTAAGATACCTTATACATGACAATAAATGTATTGATAACTACATTCTTTTATTGAAACACCTATTTAATAATTTACTATAGGAAGTTTCATATAAGGATATTTCATGTCGAGAAAGGGAATGTGAATGATATGAATTCCATGTTGACTAGGGAGGTAGAGTCTTTAATATTCACCTCTCTTATTTTTCTACATGTTCATTAGAAAAATAAGTATAAATCACATGTATTTGGCCTATAAAGGTGTGAAAAAATGGATTTAATAAAATAATAAGGTACAATTATGAACCCTCACATCTCACTAATAATAATCATTCATATACTGGTGGTGATAAAAGCCATGGAAATTATAGGGAAGGAGTGGAGTTTGATGTAGGGAATAGGTAAATCTATTTTGTACTGGCCATGTATTTGAAGCCACTATAGCTTGTTGATAACCTCCTATAATAAGACAATCCAACCTAAACCAAACCAATCCATGAACAACATAGGCATGCTGAGTTTGGTGTTATTTAAGGTATTTTGGTGTGGTCAATTTTGTGCCACTGATCCACCTCCATCCTAGAGTTTGGAAAAGATAACATCATATGATTGAGAAAGAATAAAAAAGTATTAAATGATCCAAACCAATCACTCTTCATGTGGTAGTTTGGAAATTGCAACACAAGATTCATCTATAAATTTGTGGAAATTCAATGCTGATAAATCAAATGCTGACACAATGACAATGGGAAAGTGTTGAGCATTAAGATCCCTAGAATGACTTTAGAATTAGTATTCCCTAGTGTCTTTAAGTACTATAGTAGCATGAATTAATTGCATGTCTCTAGTAACAGTCTCTTAGGTCAAATCCCAAAGGATCTTTGTAAATGGATTCCATTGTGAAATTAGATCTTTTTAAAAACCAATTCACTAGACCCATTCCCACCCAGCTTGATAACTACACCTATCTTAATATACTCCATCTCAATGAAAACCAACTTAGTGTCTCAATTCGATGGTAATTAACACAACTCAATTTTTGATCCAAAACTCAAAAGCCTTGGTTGAAAGATAATTAAATAAATATGAACAACACAATAACAATAATGCTATCTCTGAGAAGAGATGTTTTATTCACTAAATTTGTAGACCCAAACATATGCCTATTTTTGAGAAGAGATGTTTGATTTTCATTTTTGGATACAACTTCATTTATACATGTTTTGAAGGTGGGAGGAAGATGTGGAAGGTCACAAATCTTGAGGGAAATTAAGTGGTTTGACTTCCACGATTTACAACAATACAAAATTTGAGGAATTACTATTTTTAGAAACTTATTATTTTTAGACTGCACTACTAAATTGAAATTTGAGGCACTTTTATTGGGTTTTCATGGGTCAAAATCCATTGATCAAAGATAAATTCCATTTCTCCACATTCTCCTCATTCTTATCTTTCCAATGATTCAAATGGTGAGTCAATTGGAGCTATGGTGTAAAAGTTATGGCTCCCAAAAGTTTTATCATCAATTGGGGTGGACCCATCACCTGAATTGTCGCTTGAATTGTTGCCCGAATCAAGTTCCTTAATGACTTAAATATTGTATATTATCTACTTACAAGTAAAATACCCACTATGTGGGTCACTAATATAATTGACCTTATTTAAAATGACCCACTAGGGATACCTTATACACAACAATCAATGTATTGATAACTACCTTCTTTGATTGAAACACCTATTTACTCATTGAATCCCTTATACACCTCAATAACACTGGGCAAGTTCAACCTCAAGGTATCCATTAGGAGATTATTTCAAGGGCTTTGTAATACCTTCATGGGTAACTTGAGGGTATCTCTTTGGATATACCTTGAATATATTACAAGGACACTCGAGGTAAGGTAAAATTCCACTTTTGTACATGTTGAAGGTATTTACTAGGATATAACTTCAAAGTCCCCTTCAATGTATGATAATGTCCTTCAAGGTATCTCTTAGGAGATTAATTCAAAGGCCTTGTAATTCCTTGAAGGTATGACAATGCCTTTGAGTGTAATTATTATAAAGCTAATTATTCATATATGAAACTATTAAAATAACCTTGTTCCATATGAAATGATACATGGGTGATGTACCTTATTCAACTCTCTTATATTTTATGCATTACAAACATTCACATTAGAAACTTTTTATTCATAAACTTTCACATTAAAAACATTCTTTATGGAAGGTTTTTCATTGGTATATTTTTATTGGTAAGTTCCATTGCAAAAAGTTTCACTCCAGTAAGTTTCACATTACGAGCTTTCACATTGGGAATGGGAATGGTCCGAATGTAGTGTTGACTAGGGAAGCAAAGTATTCAATCTTCACCTCTCTTGTTTTTATACATGTTTCTTAGAAAAAAATTAGCAAGTGCATGGATTTTTCTTGTGAAGGTATGCATGAAGGTGTCTAATGAGATAATAAGGTACAATTATGAACCTTCACATCTCACTGATAATAATCATTCATCTGTCGGTGGTCAAAAAAGCCATGGAAAATTATAGGGGAGGAGTGGAGTCTGATGTATGGAATAATTATATCCATTTTTTATTGGAATTATATTTGAATACATTGTATCATGTTTATATCCTCCTATAGCAAGCCAAGCCAACCTAAACCAAGCCAAACCATGGGCAACATAAGGGTGTTAGGTTTGGTGTTATTTGAGGTATTTTTGGTGTGGTCAATTATATGTTACTACACCACTCCAATCCCAAATTTTGGATTATATAAAATCATATGTCTTAGTGAGAATATAAAATAATTGAAAGACCCAAAACAATCCCTCTTCATGTGGTGGTTTGGGAATAGTAGCGAAGGCTTCATCTACAACTATGAGGGAATTTAGTGTTACACAATGACAATGGGAATATGTTGAGAATTAAGCTCCATGGAATGAATATAGAAGGATTATTCCCCAATGGATTGAGGTAATATGGTATCGTGACTTACTTCTATGTATCTAGTAACAATCTTTTAGGGCAAATCCTAAAGGATCTTTTCAAATGTATTCCCTTTCTTGTGCAATTAGATCTTTATAACAACCAATTCACAAGACCCATTCCTACCCATCTATTGGAGAGTTTTCAATGATGTCATGGTGATGTCATGGAGGTGCTCCCATTAGTGTATGAATTTATTTTATAGTCTAATTGATAATGATAAAGTGTGCAATGTGCTTTTCCTAGTGTGTTTGAATTTGGCTTGGTTGTTCTTTAGATTTGACATGGTTAGAGATGGTCAGGGATGAGTATGGAGTATTGAGAATGTGAAAGGGTTAATATAATTGGTTTTATATGATTAGAGAACTTGTTTTCAAAATTTAAATTAAATTGGATAGTCCATAGTTTTCATTTGGATAGTTTGTGTCCAGTGATAGAAAATCTAAGTATGTAATTTGATGACATCACCATTACCACATGTGAATGAGTCATGGGGAGTTGGTCATATGGTTGTGATCACATTACTCCATAGTTCTTATGCTCCATATTTTAAGTCATGCATCTAATCATTGTCAAAGATATGCAAGTGCAAAGTTAGTTTCTTAGATAGAATTCAATGTTTTCCCATACATAGCCAAATTTATAAAATGGTAAGAAGAATGAAGTAAGATTTTTGATAGTGGAATATATAAAACATATATATGTTTCAATAAAATTTGATCATATGGGTTTGTTTAGTTTTTATCCTAGTTTATTTATGTTAAATTTCAAAGCATGCACTAAAGAGCATCAAAAGTTATGCAAGAACAAAGTTGGCCTCCTAGATAAATTCTAAGCACAATTGGCTCTATGATAAGAGATTTTGACAAGGTATTTTAATGGTGTTTAATCTTGCATGAAAAAAATGTTCTAGGAGATATTTTATATATGGATGGATTCTCCTTTAAAATTTTATTATGAGGTCCAAATTTGAGATCATGTGTCTAAGCATAGAAGAAGTTATTACCGTTTAAAGTAGGATTTCCAAGCATATTGAATTTGGTCCCCATAATTAGTCATTTTTGTATAATGTTAGAGATATAGACCTAGTGGATATCCAACAGCTCATGGGAGTTCATATAATGAAGATTTATGGCATGTTTAGAGTCAAATGGGTCAATGTGATACTTGTTTAGCAGAGTTAAAATTAAGGACCAATTGAAGATCCAATGGTGCATGAGTGATCATATATGAATGAGTTAATGATATGTGTTGATAGAGATGACAAGAACTTAAAAATGTTTAAAAACTAATAAAAGGTATGGGGTAAGGATATAATGGCTCATGGGTTATCATACAGATTAATCAAATGGTGTGTAGTAGTTGATAAAGAATTGATTGATTCATAGAGATTGGTGGAGCATGTGAAGTCAACATTACAAGATTTCACATGATTAGAAAAGATAGATGGTGTGAGATTTATAAAAAAATTGAGAGGACATGAGACGTGATCAAAGTACCTAAAGTTTAACTATGACCATTGCCATTCAAACATTTGAAATTTACAAAGGAAAAACTAGTGTTTGGTCTGTGGGCCATATCTTTGGATATAAGATGAATTTACTCATGTAGTAAAAATAAAATATGTAGAGGATTCCAAAATTCATTTTGAAATATGGATTCGAAGATCTGAAATTGTGTGCTGCCAAAGATATTGAGCTTAAAAATTGATTGAATTTTTGTGATTATTTTATAAGTGACAAGAGAAGAATAATTGAGCTTATATAGATTTTGTTTCAATTTTTCATGGTGAATTAGTTATTGGGGAGTGTTTTATACTATATGAGGATTATTTATGTGTATTTTTAAGGTTTGAATAACTATATTATGTATGACCAAAGGCTTACAATGTGATTGTGTGTTCACTTATAAAGACTATGTATATAGAGAAGTGTTTTAGTTATTTATGCTGAAGCTAAAGGGTATTGTGATGGTTGTTGGCACTTAAGGGGGACCTATAGATCATGTATAATGGGTCCATAATTTTTTTAAATGTTCTTATGTTCTCTATTTTCTCATAGATGTGTCAAAGAGTTGAATGGGTCTCTATAGGACCTAAAAGTGACTTAGGCCTATTTTGAAAGAAGATTGTGCTTAAGTGTGACCCATGTGAGATGCCTTAATGGTGAAGGCATGTATTTTGGTTGAAAAGGATTATTTTGGACTTGATAATTCATGATTTCTCTATAAATTGTGGAATAAAATGAGATGGTTTTTAAGCTTGTGATTTTGAGACTTGTATGTGAGAGAGTTGGAGAGCGAAGGAAAGGAGAGTAGAGTGAGAGTGCCTAGATATTGAGATGATGAGTAGAAAATAATAAAGATTATGTGTATGATTTATAATCATGTTTATATTGATAAGATAGTGATTTTGTAATTTGAATTTGTGTGAAGAAATGTGAGGTTGAATGTGGGGATAGTTTGAGTGTGGAAGGAGAGAGATTATGGCATGCCTACGTGAAAGGCCTATTTGAGATAAAGAGAGTTTATGTAGGGGTTATAAATAAGAGATCCATCATCAAGTGTTGAAGATATTAGATCTAAGGTAGAATTGTTTTTCTTAAGGAGGGTATAAAGGACTTGATCTTCTTTAGGGTTAGTTGCTCCTTGTAAAATAGGGGTTCGCTAAAGAGTTCGAATAATGAATTGATTAAGGTTTTAGGTCAGAAGGACTTCACCAAAAGGGTGATTAGAAGGACTTGATCATCTTAGGGTTAGGTGATCCTTATGGAACTACTATTTCACTAAAGGCTTTAGGCTAGAAGGACTTGACCAAGGTTCCTAATTATAAGGACTCAATTAGTCTCTTATTTGTGATCATCTTATAGAATAATAGCCCATGTATTTTTAGGATTGAGAGTGGGTTTTATTCCCCAAGAGGGTTTCTCATGTAGTTCTTATGTTTTGTTATGTATATTGTTCACTACTATGAATGATATGTACACTTCATGAATGCTTGTGTTGAATGCTTAAGTATTTGTAAAGGTTTGAAAATTGAATTAGATTGTTTGCCACCACAAATTACCCCCCCCCCCCCCCCCCCCCCTCTTAGTGGATTGTCTAACAATTGGTATCAGAGCAAGGTCCTTTGATAAATTTTGATAGCTTAAAGGTGATCCAAGTTACAATGGCTAGTTAGAATGTGCAAGGTGGTTCCTCTACTAAGTAATCACTAATGTTTAATGGATCCAATTATGTATTTTGGAGTATTAAGATAAAGACATACATAATGTCCCTAGGGTTTGATGTATGGATATATATTTTGAATGGTTATGTTTCTCCTGCTATACCTCCATCTAGTGTTGTAGACCAGAAACTATTTTAAAATAACTCTAAGGTAATGAATACCATCACTTGTGAGCTTTTAGAAACTAAGTTCAACAAAGTAATTTATTGCACATATACCAAGGAAATATGGAATAAATTTAAGACTATTTTTGAAGGATATTCAAAGGTTAAGTTGGCAAAGTTGTAGTCTTATTGAAGACAATTTAAGAGCCTCAAAATGAAAGAACAAGATTATGTTGTATCTTTTCTACAAAGATTTCATGAGATTTTAAACACCATCAAATGTCTAGGATAGAATAAATTCATGATCTTATACAATTGAAAATGGATCAATTTCATGGCACCCTTACTACATACGAGATGGTAATAAGTGATGATATACCTACAAAGAAGGAAGCAACATTCAAAACAAAGATGAAACTAAAAAGGGAGTTCCAATGTAAGAAACCTAAGGAAGACATTTTTGATATTTATGAGGATGAACTAATTGATTTGTTTAGAAGGAAATTGAAAATAGGTTCAAGAAAGTATAAAGGTAAGTTTCCTTTCAAATGCTTTAATTGTGGAGAGATAAGACATTTTTCTAATAAGGGCCCTCATAAGTAAAATAAGGATATTCATGAAGAACATGATCAAAGGTTTGTTAGGTGTGGAGCCCGATTGTCTTCTAGGATTAGAGGTTAAAATTTTAATGTTATTTCAACTATGTTTTGGATCTCATTCTTTGTATCCCTGATGGTATGGGGAGTTGTAAGAGGGAAACATTGTAATTTATTTGTAAAATTGTAATTTTGTAGTTAATTTAGGCCATTAATTAAAGTTTTATAGATCTGATGGTAGAGGTTATGTTTAGGTGTTTTTTCCCCTAAAATGTATTGATACATAGATTAGATGAAAAAACATATTTTACATAGAGAGGAGATAGAGAAGGTAGAGAGGTGTAATAGTTTTTTTATACGATTTATTTCTCACTTGTATTAATGTAAATAATATATTGGACAAGTTTGGTGGATGTAGCCCATCTTGGGTGAACCATGTTAAATTTAGTCTCTTATTTTGTGCATGTTTGTGATTATTTTCTATATGTTTGATCAATTCATTTCATAGTTTATCTTGTATGAAATGTGGGGATAAATCTATGTTTTATTTTATCCTAACAATATCATGATGATGGAAAGAGATCATTCAAGTTTGAGAAAATTAAAAAGGGATTTAGAAGGTTTGACAAAAAGAAAAAGTACTTTAAGGACAAGAAGAGTCTTTACACCAAAGAAGATGGAAGCTCATCAGATGAAAGTGAAGTCAGTGACTTAGAGTGTGATCATGAAGATTATGGTCCTGCTAAAGATGAAGCTCTATTCATGGATAAAGAAGGGAGTTGATCACATCAAAAGGATTCTACTTGTAGTGATTTAGATGATGATGAAAATGAGGTGGACTATGAGACTGCTTTGATAGATAGTCTTGAATAACATAAGATTGAAAAGAATATTAACAAGAATATGAAGTCCCAACTCAAATAATATGAGGAATAATTTAATATTTTTGAGTCAAGAATGAATGAAGACACCAAGGATCATGAAGATATAGTCAAACATATTAGTTGTCAATTGGAATTCCTATCGACAAGCCTAAAAACTAAAAAAGATGAGTGCTCAAGGTATGCTTCTCAGATTATGTTTTTGAAAGATTAATTAAAGAAGTATGTAAACAAGGTGAAATCATTTGTCAAGTTTGATAAAATTTCTAATGAACTAGATGATCTCTTAAAGAGTCAAAAGTTAGCTAGTGATAGATCTAGATTGGGTTTTAATGAAGATCCAAATACTACTTCTCAAGTTGACATGAATTTTAATAAGAGCAAGGTGGATTAAAATTTAAATATAAATCATTATATAAAGAATGAAGGTGCTATCAAAATGAATACAAATTATATTAGACATCCAAATTCCATGAGGTATGTAAATTTCAATGGTTACTCTTATGCTTGTAAAATTTGGTCATAGAGCTAGAGAATGTAGAAGACTTGTTAATAATTAATTCGCATGGGATTATGATGGAATACATTAGTCAAAAGGAGAGAATAAGGTTAAGTGATTCAATTATCTTAATGAAGGACACTTTATTAAGGATTGTCCACATAAGGAAAGGAAATGTAAGTCTTCTTCAAGAATAGTAGTTTATTTTAGTTGTCATTACATTGGACACACTAATAGTTTTTTTCCAAACAAGGTAAGAAAAGTTGAGTTTCCATCAAGAAGTATGATTCATTATAACTATGAATAGAGAGGTCACATTACTAGATTTTAAAAGAAAAGGCCATTAACTCATAATAGATTTGATCAGGCTCCTAGAGTGCAAGATAGAAGGAAAGTGAACTCATGGAGACCAAAATTGGTAAGTAGGAATTATGATGAGTTTGTAGGTCCAAGTAATCTATTTGCTATGGTGGAGAATGCTATAGAAGTTAAAGAGTCCCAAGAGGTATCATTATTTTCTCATGTTGAGAATAAAGAGATCAAGCTCAAAGAAAAGACCAATGTACTAGTTGAAGATAGTTCTGAGGTATGTATGGATCCAAGTGAACATCCTACTATTGTTGAACAAGTTCCTAGTGTTGAGATTCCAAGTTGCAAGGAAGTTTCTTCAAATTAAAAGGTATGTCATGAATCTATGTTATCGCCATGCATTGTTAATCCTATCATAGAAGAAAAGGAGAATGTTGTAGTTTGAGGAATTTATTCCTCTTAAGTTAAAGAAAAGGAAGAAGAAGAACTATAAGTATTAGATGACCAAGGAGGAGAAAGAATATGAGGAGTTATGGGCAACTCCTAGTATCACACCATGGTAGAGCATTGTGGTGTAGAGGATGTCTCTATTTATGATTTTTAAGAGACTCCATTCAAGTGGAGAAGAAATAAATGTTGTGATGATTCTATAGATGATCATAGAAGGATAGAGATGAGTGTTTTCATTTAGAGAAAGTATGTCTAAATAGAATAGATATTGTGGTGATGTTAGAGTGATGTCATAGTTGTATTTGGTCAGTCTATAGGGTTAGATTGAAGGTTCCTAGATGAAAAAGGAGGATTTATGTTTTATCAAGATGATATTTTTTCATAGAAAGGTATGTTAACCTTATTATAGCATGCTCTAGGTGGTTTTGTGATCAAACTATATGCTAAAGTCTATTTAGAGATTTTTGTTTGCTCTCAGGTTTCTTAGTTTGTGCTTAACAAGCTTACAGGTCCTAAAATGGGTTATAATAAGTCAACATTCCCATTAGTGTGTAAGGCCAAATATTTTTATGGAAGTGAACCATGGTTTTATCAAGGTGTAAAATAAGTTATAGAGGTGGACATTGATCGGAAGATGTTGTATTGACCCTATTTGTTTTGAGATTCTAGGGTTTTGGGCTCTACTAGAAATGTGTTATGCCTTATGAGTTGACATTTAAGGCTTATTAATATGTTGAATGAGCCAAAAGGGTTGTTAAATTAATTCATAGAGATTTAAAGGTTTGTGGTTCTCAAATTATTCAAATTATTATCAAGTTGGAGGCCTCATTGGGTATTTTTTTGTGAAGTAAGTATATTTTAGAGGATAAGCTAGTTGTTACAAATTGGTGTATTTAAGGAGGCATATGAGAGTGTTATAGATTTGAAGTTTTAGGTCTTGAATATGTATCTACTAAAACATATGGGTTGTGTAAGTTCCAAGTAGGGCTACAAGGAGTCTAGATAGGACTAATATAAATATTTGATGTTTTTGCTCAGTGTTTCTAAAAGAGCAATGTATGTTTTAGAGCTTGTTTCCTATTTGGTATGTGGCATGAAGTTCTATTGATGATCATTTAGGTGGTTTGATAGAGAAGTCTAGTGAGCTTATATGGTGATTATTCATGGTGTATGAAGATATGAAGATGATCAAGTAGTGAAATTTCTCAAATATCTTAGGGGGAGTCCCTCTTAGATGTTTTTTTATGAGTTATCTCTATTTCAGTGTTTTTCATGTTATTTCTTCATTGGTTGTAGTGCTTGGTTATAGAGTCTTGGCATGGAGCAAGAGGAAGTTGTCAAGGAAAGAAGAGGTAGGATCAAGGTAAGGAGGATTTTGTACTATCTTTATAAGATGGTATACTCATATTTTATGGTATTTTTAGGTCCTTAGGATTAGTTGGTGCCCACTTTGTCATTGTTTCAAAGGGGGATAAATTTCCTATTGTGGGAGTAATTGAAGAGAAAGAAGGTGAGTTGTATATTGATATATATGATATTTTTTGACATAAATAACAAAGGGGGAGATTGTTAGAGAGTTTTTAGTAATGTCATGGAGGTTCTGTCATAAGTGGATGAAGTGCTTTGATAGTCTAAGTGACAATGACAAAGTGTACAATATGTTTGTCCTAGTGTAATTGAAGTTATCTTAGTTGTTCTTCATATTTGACATGGTTAGAGATGGTCAGGGATGAGTATGGAGTATCTATCATGTGAAATGGTTCATATAATAGGTTTTATATAATTAGATATCTTATGTGTAAAATTAGAATTATTATGGTAGTTCATAGTTTTCATCTAGATAGTTTGGGGCTAGTGGTAGAAAATCTGAGTAAACAGTTTGCTGACATCACCATTGCCACGTGTGAATGAGTCAAGGGATGTTGGTCATATGGTTGTGATCACATTAGTCCTTAGTTATTATGTGTTATATATTAAGTCATGTATCAAAGCATGGTCAAAGATATGCAAGTGCAAAGTTGGTTTCTCAAACATAATTCAATGTTTTCCCTACTTAGCCAAATTTGTAAAATGGCAAGAAGAGTTGAGTAATTTTTTTATAGTGGAATATATCACACGTGTGGAAATTTAAATAAAAGGTGATTATATGGGTTTGTTCATTTTTGAACCTAGTTTATTTTTACTAAATTTTAGATCATGCACTGAAGAGCGTCAAAAGTTATACAAGAGCAAAGTTGGCCTCCCAAAAAAATTCTAAGCACAATTGGCTCTGTGACAAAAGATTTTTAAAAGGAATTTTAATGGTGATGTATCTCACACACATGAAGTTTACATTATTAATTTTTATATGGATGGATTATCCTTTGAAATTTGATCATGAGGTCCAAATTTGAGATCATGGATGTAATCATAGAAGAAGTTGTTATAGTCCAAAGTAGGATTTATAAGAATATTGTAGTTGGTTCCCATTCATAGTCCTTTTTTGATAATGTTAGAGATCTGAATCTAGTTGAGATATAATGGCTCATAAGAGTTTATATAATTAATATATATTATGCACATAGAGTTAAATAGGTCAATGTGACACCAGTTTAACATAGTTATAATTCAAGACCAAATG